>NQWY01003108.1:0-10332 GCA_019425655.1 Rhizophagus prolifer
CTCTCTTCCTAACTTTTCAAAAATGCTAAAAACCCACAGTAAAATTCATTTTACTTATAGTTTTTGTAATAATGGAAAGAGCATGAAGACTACAACTTAACAAAAAGGCTTTTGCCCTTGAAAAAACTGGATTATGTCCTGTATGAAGAAGAGTTTGTGTCAGCGGTTACGCTTCAATATACTCAATATGCTGAGCTTTATGCTCACCTTTTTTCTCCATCCAAGATATAGAAGTTCAAAACAATATAATACATAGTAACTTCGGTGAAGAAATATCAATAGAAGGTTTTCATGAATGTGCAAGTTCTTATAATATGTCTCTACAGGTTTATACCTTTTTCTTACACTTGGCTCTCAGCTCAGCTTTGATAGGATATGACGCTATACATAACTACAGACTTGCGCCACATACCAGAAACCTCTGAAGATTCTGATGATCTTTCTACTTTAGACGTGCACAACATCAGTTCTGAACTTGATAGGACTCTTCAAGAATCATTACTGCAAGACGTGCAATTAAATAAACAAAAAGAACCAATAAGAACAAGTGTCAATGATGAAAATATGCTGGATAACAACAATGATGTAATTTTCCTGAATAAAGGATCACCCTCTAGAACACAAATCACTGCCGATCAACAAAAACAGCTATGGACATTACCAATAACATAATAAATCTCAATCATGAAAATAATCAACCAAAATCATGTAATTTGGCGCCAAATCCTTCGAAGAAAAATAACAAGTCGAACAAAAATGAGGTTCTTAAAGTAATTACAGGTCATACTCCACAAGAAGGTGGTACAGCTAATGTCTGTGACATAGTGGTTTATGATATTCTGGCTTTCTGGATGGCTAAAAAGATATTAGAGGATCTAATTCTTTGGGGTAAAGTGATTTCTATGCAAACAAAGCGACAATGAAAGTACCAAACACTTTGAGTGAAGATTAAACTTAACTCATTCTGTCTCCCCCAATTCAAAGGTGAGAATCCTACTTGGACTACCGATTTAGGGGAATTCTGGTTCGATGGTTCCCATCAAGGTAGACGCTCAAAGAAAGAAAACAGCATGAGAAGTTCCAAGCTGTGATTCGTAATGTTCCAGCTATGATAACATCAGCAGCCTTATGGTCTGACCGTCGCCCACATTTATTCCTTAACAGCATACGAGGATTAAAAAGTTATAAAATTATTCAAATAGCAAGAGGAGATCATAAGTTAATTGGTTATTTTGAAAAGTGGGATGATATGCAGAATGCATTACATAATTAATTTACTTGGAAAATAATCCCGTTAAATGGAATTGACATGATACTCCATCACAACAAACTACTTCATCACCTAAAGGTCCTAAGGATAAGGTACAGAAGGAACGAACTTCAAGAACTAACAAGGATCAGAAAAATCCAAAGAAGAAACCATCCAAGACACGTCCTAAGAAGTCTAATGACAAGAAAAGAAGGACAAGCCCATAAAAACTTCATGATCACAGATCTTAGCGGAACTTTTAGAAGTTTTTAGTAAAGGGATCAGTTGTATTTTGAAAATACCTTAACGCGGTCTTAGGACCTTTCTTTTTTTCATCTAATTAACTTTTCCTGCCTTAATGTATTCTTCTAGTATGTATGGTCCACTTTAAAAGCAGTGGAGTTTCTTTTTTTTTACCTCTTCCTTTTTTTACTTTTGAAAATTAGGTTAACTCAAAGTGGAGAGGACCTCCTTAGTGAGAAGTCTTCCAGTGTTTATTAGATGTGTAGTCTTTAACTTTACTTTTGTATAGTTTGTGACCTTTTATCAATAAACTTGCCTGATGGTACTTTGACAGGACTCTGTCCAACCAAAAAAAAAAAAAAGGAAAAGTTAAGCCTTTGGTTGAGGAATTTCTGTTCAAATTTTTTCATTAAAATCTGTTAATATTTGAAATTTAAATAGAACACTATCATGATTTATAGATGATTTTGTATACCGATACTTTTTTTGCCAATAGATGAAATTATGAAGGATGCTTTTTTTTTTAAGTATTACATTAATACCACAAAACAGGAAGATTTGCCAGTTAATAAGTCATAGATAGTGGCAGGCCTCTTCCCTTAGCTTGGCAAGACGATCCAGAGTTAAGAGCATCACTCAATATATATTTATGGAATTGTGTAAGACCGTACCAAACTAATATTAATTTAACGTCCTTTCTGGCTGAAAAATTTGAGGGGAGGGAATAATTTAAACAAACATAATGACTTGGAAATTTGGAAATTCCCGGTACCACTCAACTTAGAAAAGGGAGGGGGTGCTTAAAATATATTTTGAACATATGTGTCTTGAAATTTCAAAAATAGAGAGGAAGACGTTAAGCTAAATATTAATTTGAAACGGCTCTAAATTGAATCAAAATGTAAAGATGAAAGAAGTAAAAAGGGGTCATCTAAAAACGTGATCGTGGTGATTAGTTAATGGTGATGGCGAACCATAGAATATTTTTTTTTTAAAAATGATTTATTTTGTCATCATTTCACAGTATTTATCGTAAAACTGTTGATTTATTTAACTGTTAACTCAAAAATACATATTAATTTGTTAAGTTGCCTTTGATGATCATTTTGTTATACTGCGTTTTTCCTATAACAGCAAATTAGATAACAAATAATAAGTATCACGTGAATAATCTTGATTGTGCGACCTTGCTAATTTTACCGTAAAGTTCGTAAACCTTAATATGTAAAGTTATGAACGTATACTATTAAATATAATTTCAAAAAGAGATTTATATTTTTAATTAAATATTTAGTTCATATAATCAATTAGAATTACATTAGATTTTAAAATTTGTAAGATAAAATAAATTTTCTAGCGATCCTTACCAAAGTGTCATAAACTGAAAATTCTTTCAACCTTCATAAAAATTTAGAATTGAATAAGATTTAGTTAAGATATTGTATATTGTTTACATGATTAATCAATGTATCTTTAGGATAATTTTACAAAATGATTCATCATCGTACGAAGAACGAGGAAAGTTAATATTGGGCCTATATTTTAGATTATATAGCAGCAATTAATTGCTCTCGTGATTTATATTAAATGAATATATTTGTAATTATATGAGTTTCATTAAAATTTTCCAAGATTTTTTTTTCATAAATTGGAATTATTTATTATCAATTAAAATAGGTCATTCCCCGGAAATATTATGAATATTGAATAAATAACAAGGCAATGTGATAAATTTAATCAATTGCATTATTTGCATATTCCAAATTACATAAAATTTCTACTATACAAATTTACTAGATGAGAACTAAAAAAACTAAAATATCTAATCTTCTGATCCCGTACCATTGCCCAATACATTATCCTTCAAATAACTGCCCAAAATAGGTTTTAACAATTTACATAGATATTCTGTTGTTTTTTTGCTAACACTCCTCATCCGCCGTGTACATCAAAGTTTAAAAATGCTAATTAAACTAAAACAACCTAATCAACTTAAATGTTGTTTGAAAGAGAATATAAGATATAATTAACTAAAATGAAAAAGAAAAGAGGTGACGTATAAGAGGGAACAATAAAGAAAAAAGTTTGATAAAACACTGTGTCAAGTTTATAAGCATTTCCTGTGATGCGAAAGTTTTAATAAAATTATAATAGTTTAGACATATGGACGTGTACTAATCAATAAGGAAATTAATTTACCTAAGTGGTGGTGGTGATGGTGACACCATTACATCCTATTTTTTTGCTTAACTCTCTCCAGTGGTGGATCACACTTTGCGAGGCTTACACACCATATTGGTTAAGATCATTTGACCTATTATTAAAAACTTTTCAAGGGTTAATGATGTTTACGTTATTGGGTGATTAATATGATGGCAATTGCAATTCCACCATTTCATTTAACCACTTAACCTGGACTAGTACTAACTTATTATCACAAAAAGCCTCGACCAACATCTTTTCAGCAGTGGATCGCACCTTGAGGCTTAACTATATTGGTTAAGATCGTTTGACTCCTATTCCGATAGAGTTAGTGATATTGTTAGCAATTAATATGATTGTTACGTGTGATTCTACTGTATCAGTTAGCCATTTAAGCATTGGTACCTACTTAACATCATTAAGCCTCTTATCCTACATCTTCAGCAGACTTGTGAGGCTTCAACCATATTGGTTAAGGTTGTTTGGCTTACACTATAAAATTTTTCAAAAGTTAGAGAGTGTTATCCGCATTGCTGGGTGGTTGATATAAACAGAGTTGTGAGGAAAAAGAGAAATCATGGTATCATTTATGTGCGGGTCGGGAGGTTTCTACCTGTACTATTTAACAACCTTGTATCTACCATTATAAGAGCCTCTTTTCATCACTTTAGCTGCAAAACAAGATGGAGAGAAAGGAACGCACACTTTCACACACGCACGATTTTTACGTTCTTTTAAATAAAAAGTAAGGAAATAAAATCCAAAAAATTTTAAAGAAAAGCAAAAAAAGTAATAGCAAACAAAAAAAGGTATTGGGCATATTTATATAATATTTTTAATCCTAATGACCTGCAATCAGTAATAAGAGAACATGGATAATTTTTCGTATACGCGTACTAGTACGCGTACAAATTATGATGTATTCAAAGCAATAAAAGCGATAATAGACTTACATGCCCTATGAAAAATTTTTATTTGAATTTTTCCATTATTTTTCCATAATTGTGTTTTTGATTCCGCAAATGTTCCGTGTATTCCATAAGCTCGTAGGAATTAGCAACTCGGTCCGGATTTTTTCAGTGATGATCTTCATAGTACATATAAAAAACGGAATTTTAACGCTAGTCAATTCAATATTAATTTTTTTTTAAATTTTCATTACGCCATCTGTATTACCATTACTAACTATTAAATCACTAAATGAAAAATGGAATAAATACACATGTGAAACGGAATAAATGTACAGATAAAATGGAACAATTATAATATAGCAATATATAGATTTTTAATAAGTTGTTATGCAAAATTACGAAGTAAATCAATAAATTGAAATATGAACATGTTTTTACTATAAGATTTTTTCTGAAAAAGATAAAAAATTCACCGGAATTTAATGTGATTTTCTCGATCAATGATATAATTATCATTATTTGCAATTTTAAAAAATCCAACACTTCTGCATATTGCACTAACATCAATCACATCAAATGCGCCAAGATCCCGGAATTTTAGTGGACCATGTTTAGAAGGCATAGGATTTCGTGCCCACTGCACATATGCTAACATTGACCAATGATCATCATATTGATGTGAAAAAAAATATTGCACCTCTCCAAAGAATTCCTGCTCTTCCAAAATAATTGGTGCATTTGGGCGATGAGCATTTCGATCCACCAATAGCTTTGCCTAAAGAATAATTAAGTTAATAAGAATTCTGAATTTGAAAGATCATAAATAATTATTATACATACAGCAAAACAATAATTTGTGCGTATCACATCACCTTTACGATTTGATAATTTTGAGTTAATCATTTGCCCACTTTTTGTTTGAAGTTTTCCATATTTTCGAATATGATTCGTAATTAACTTGAAAATGTATAACAAATAAATTAAAAAATTAAAGATTTTATAATTTGTACTTATAAAATATTGACTACCTGAAGCTGATTTGCCTGTTTGTTTAATGCTGTTACATAGTAAGCTTTAAGACGTTGTATTTCAGTTCTATTCATTAAATACTCACATGATGGTGAGTGCAACTTCTCTTTAACACCATCAATAATAAATGTACGACTTTCAGAATAATTTGGTGTTGCTTCTATATTTGTTTCAAACAGTTTTTGATTTATTTTAGTGTTATACTGGATATGTGAGAAACGAATCCATGTAGTAATTTGATTTTGAAGGTTTATGTATGGATGCTGTCTAGATCGCACCAGCGGTAATAGCATTCCACATAGCCTTTCCATCGGATACTGCCAGGTTGCCCATGCAGGTCCAGTATTATATATTGAAGTGGCAATATGTAGCAAATAATGATAGGAAATAAGTGCAGCTGGAAGACGCCTGGAATCGTTCTGGAGATATTCCCTGTAAAATATTGACATGTTAAATATTTAAATAGTTGTATTAACTGCTAGCAGTGATAAAACTTGAAATGTACTTCTCATAATGAATGACAAACTCGCAAAATAGTCTATCAATTTCTTTTAACTCTGCTGCACTAATATTTTGTTTGAGACAAAGTTTTGTTGCATGGACAAATTTCGCCCATCCATTTAAAAATCTAAATAAATAACAAATAATCTTTAATCCCAATTAAAAAAAATCAAAAAATTTTTACTGCTAATTTACCTTTCTGAAAGTTGATTTTGTAGAAGTGGTATTGAATATAATACCACCCAATTTAACCAGTCTTCTGCTTTAAATGAAGCAGAATATCTCCGAATATCAATAGGTGGACGACCAAAATCTAATGGCATACCAATCATTATTTGAAAGAATATAGTTAAAATTAGAATCTTGTTCATCTTTAAAAAAATTACCAGACCAATGCCGAAACATTGCTGGTGCAATGTTCTCAAATAATCCATGCATAATATCGATTGGGAAGGATGTAGGAAATTCAATAGAATCGAGTTCAAATAAAATACTGCGACCGTTCAAACCTATTAAAATGGTTAATTATTATTCATAGCAATTTACATTTTTTAAAATATAATGTAATTTTAAATACCTCGTTTTTGAATTTCATGTTTACGTGATGATAATGGTTCATTTACCATATTTTCTATAACTGTTATATCATGTAAATAATTTTCATGTGTTCGCAATGGAAGATTTTTAGGATCATATTGGCTTCCTGGCATATTAGATGGAGGTTTGAGTGGAAAATACACATGTCGATTTCCTTGACAATATACACCACAAATGTAGCAAAAACGGCATGCTTTGTAAGAATTATGGCCTGTTGTATACATAACTTTAGCAAGTGCTGGAAGATCTCCAGATAAACTTAAGATATGTGCATGAAGAGTAAAAATGCTTTCTGTTGCACCATCAAAACATTGAATACCTTCTGCATTTATTATAATGAATTTAAATATGTTAATATAATATATTTATATATTGACAATAAAAATAATATAAATTATTAATACCTTGAAGCTGCTTTAACTCATTAACTAATGGCCGTAAAAAGGAGTTAAAGTTTTTTGGTGCTTTTGGACCTGGAATAAGCACAGAAATCATTAAGTTTTCTCGTTGAACACGTATATTAGGTGGTAAATTTGCATTAATAAAAAGTATAATCCAGCAATCATTTCTTTTCTGTTGAAAAATTTGATATCCATCGGTTGATGCAATTAGGGCAATATCTCTGTAATCTGAAAAAAAGCCAGAATTGACTAGGCTTTTATATCGAAAACCGTCAAATATATCTCCTATTTGTTCACCAAGAGAATATTCATATGTTGAGGTATAATTATGTCGATAATGGAGAGTTTCTGAACGCTTTTTGTCTTTATATTGTGCTTTAAATGAATCAATAAGTGACCAATAGGCAGCTTGTTTTCGAGGTATTTGCAATGTTTCTTCAAGTTTATAACGGGATTCTTTACATTCTGGACAAGAGTTTTCATTAATAAGATCATCTGTAAATGCTACACATGAGTTAATGCAGCAATCCACAAGTGTTGGCTTTAATGGTACAAGTTTTCCAAGAATATTTTGAAGTTTATAAAGAGTGACTCCAGGAATTTTTAGAACTTTAAGTATTTCATTAAATGCAGCTTCTGAAATATTGTGCTTGTCTTTAATTTGAAGAAGCTGTAAACCTTTAAGAATATTATCTAAAATAATAAATAAGTTAAATAATAAATCCATCTTAATGCAATAATATATTAATTGCAAGCTTACCAAAATTACCAAATTCCTCAATATCATCAATTTCCTTCTCATTATTATTTAATGGTATTTCATCATCATTATTTAATTGTACTTCTTCATCACTATAAAAGGGTACTATGTCATCATCATTATTTAATTGTACTTCTTCATCACTATAAAAGAGTATGTCATCATCAGATATTTCTTCATAATTATAGTAGGGTATTTCATTATCTTCATTAGGTAGCATCTCATTATTATCATTGGACAATCTTTCATCATTGCGTAGCATCTCTCTTTCTTGTAAAGTACTAGATAATTGTAAGGGTGTAGTTAATTCTGTTACCATTGCAGAAGCAGGTAATGTTAAAATAGGAGAAGTTATATATCTCTGTATTACAGGCATATTTTCTGAATTGGGCCAGGTTTTTTTCTGTTTTATAATATGTCTTGATTGGGTTGCTCTACTAACTGGCTTGCCTAACCCATTTGATTCTTGAAGACACCAAACACATGTACATAAAACTTGGTTATTCATAATAAAAAAACTCTTTTTCTTAATATGAAAATTTGTGTTAAAACTAATATTATTTATAATAATTAATAATATTATTAATAGACTCTACTTTTACTGCTAGTTCTCTTATTTATAACTTATTATTAATTGAAACTCTTATAGTTCATTAATAAACTTTTTTTTATAGTTTATTATTAAACTCTTTCTTGTAAACTATATTTGGCTTAAAATATTTTAATAGTATTACAAATAAGTTTATCATGTGTAACCAGATGTATTATAAATATACTTTGATCATCAATAAGTTTAATTCTCTCGCTCTTTCTTTTAATTATTTTTTTAACTATTTTACTAAAATAATTCAAAAATAAAATGTCATTAAACAATACCTTAGCGGTCGATATTTATGCACTTACTACTGAAAAACGCCAACAGCTTTTCCTCAACTTATTTGATGCTGACCCAAACTTACTTAGTGCATTAAATTCTGAGCAACGTCGCAGATTATACGCTGTATTAATTGTTATTGATCCTTCTCTTGCAGGTTCATTAGATGCACGAAGTGCCATACATGGAATTGCCAATGAACAAGTAAAACTTTAAATGTTTTTATATATTGTTTTGTTATTTACTTGACCAACACAATTGTATGGCAGTTTCCGAAAGGATCTATTGTAAATCCAATTAAATTACAAGATTATGAAATTTACAAGACAAAGCAAAAACAATCTAATAAAGAATTACAATGGCATGAGTTTTTAAACCTTGAAAAAAAACAATACTTAAACTTTAGAGTATGTATTTTACAAATTTTCACATAAGTTTTACATAATTACTGAATTATTTATTTATAGAATGATCTTCGAAATCGTGCATCCTCTCGGTTCACTCGTGGTAACTCTATTTCCCGTCAACAAAAATGTAAAGTAGAAGAAGTTATTAAAGATGTAAGTTTCTAGCATCTATACTTACAAAATAAATATATAACTTAGAATTTACTGCTTTATTTGCTGCTAGTTTAAAGAAGCCAATTCAACATTTCCTAATTCTGAAGCTGATTTTGTACTTCGTGAATGGCTTGCATTATACTGTAGTAGTACAGGTAATGTGGTTCATACAATTATAGTTTAAATTTCAAAATATTGTTTATTTAAAAGTTTTCTTTTTCCTTGCAGTTGATCAAGAAAAAAAGAAAAAAATAGCCAATGCAAAGGAACAAGGACTTCCACTACCACCGAAAAAGAAGAATATTCAACCTCCTAAACGGAAATATAATGCAAGAAATATTACACAGCCCTTGCAGCCTTTAGAGAATAATTCATGTACTAAACAAAGTAGATTTGGCTATAGATGAAGAGAAAGAATTGAATGAAGTAAATACAGTTGTAAATGAAGCAAACGAAGCAAATCCAGCTGTAAATGACGTGAATGAAATAAATACAACTATAAATGAAGTAGCTTCAGCAAGTATAGTCAAGGATGTTGTTGAAACAAGGACTTCTAACGGTATAAATGATTTAAAATTTTATTCTTTTCAAATATTTATTATACTTATTATGATTTCATGTAAAATATAGGTGGAGACACCAATAAGGTCTAGCAAGAGAATTAGAGCTACCAAGGAAGCAAGGGAAAATAGATAATCTCAGGCTAATTTTATTATATAAATCGTTTGAAATATTCCGTTATGTTAATATTAATAATATATTCATTTAAATAATGAAATTCCCGTTTTCCATTTTATTACATCTATTTATTAGAAATGCAGTGAAATTTCCATTTTAATTCATAAATTTACCCATTTCAGTATTAAGAGCACGCCATTTTTATTCGAAAATTTATCAGTTTTTTACTAAAAGCACTTTATAAAATTTCCGTTTTTATCCATAAATTCATCAGTTTTATCAAATTTCATTAATCAATGATATTTCCGATATTATTAAAAGATTTAT
>NQWY01003165.1:0-16663 GCA_019425655.1 Rhizophagus prolifer
TCCTTAGGTACTAAAGCGACTAGCAGGGCTTTTACCATATGGAACAACAACACCTAGAGGTCCGTTCACGCCTAAGCAGATACAATAACCTCAAAGAAAGGATACCCACCATTTTCCTTGCATAGCTCACCCACACATTATTGTTATCAGTCATATGAAGTTATATGATCACTGACATTTAACATTGGTCAGACCTATAAAGTTCAGGATTCCAGGAATTTAGCATTCTCATCAGAATGTTTCTTTAACTTTATTGAATCTAACACTCTTTACCTAAGTCAAGGAGGATTTGATTCTATCTTCCTTAAAGTTGTTGTTAATCCATTCTTGTAATACGTACGTAATTTGGAGATCAAAGAAAAAGTTGAACGTTTACAAGTAGAATATAAACGTTTAACAGAGCTAATTATCAAACAAGAAAAACGAATTGCTGAACAAGGAGAACTAATTACTGAACAAAAAGAACTAATTGCTGTACAAAGAAAACCGAATTCTGTACAAGAAAAACGAATTGCTGAACAAAATAGGAGAATTCTCAAGCAAGGAGAGAGAATTTCAGCGCCCTAACCGTTTGGTACTTGAATAACGATTTTATCCATTTCACATTCATAAGTGCTTGTCTAAATTTATAGGTAAAGCTTCAGAATGGTTAAAATTCGTTCGTCCTCTGAGATCCATTTTCCATCTGAAAAGTATTAGAACATTTTCTTCCATGGTTAGGAAATAAAATAGGGTTGTGATGATAATTTTATAATTATTCCTTGCAATTTTGCTGGAAGAGTTTTAGATGAGTGACGAGTTTTTGAAAATTTTTTTTTTTGTAGAGCTCAAGAACGCGTTATCCTCTTTTATATTATTTTCTTATGTAAATATTCGAACCATGATTATATAATTATAATAGTTATAAGTAATCGTTTCGGAATTTTAACAATCTATAATTGAATCTGTTTAAATTAAAATGTCATCTTTACTATATTACATAATCATGACAAGTCATCAACTCGAACTATCATATGATCCAAATTCCGACTTAGTTAAAGAACCATGTCTCCACTATATTTGTCGATTAACCGATATGGAAGTTTCTTTTTGTATTCATGGTTTTTTTTACTATTTTTAAAATTAAATTTTTTTAGCATATTTATTAAAATTTTACTACCTGACGCAATGGCTTCAATATTTTCTAACATTAGCCGGATTGCAGAAGAATCATCATCTGATTTGATGTGATGTATAGAGCAATTAGACTTAAATTATCATTGTAGAGTACAGAGTGTTATATATTGGTGATAAATAATAAGTCGTAAAATGAAACATGATTTGTGACAACTAACATGTCAAAAATAACTCCGCAACCATAACAAATTGACGATAAATACAAACATGTATTTTAAGAACAAAGAAACTAATCTAATTCGTTTGCCGCAAAAGAGATTTTGAAACAAAATTAAATGGTAACTTAATTATCGAATCAATTCCTGGTGTAAATCTCTCTTAACAGTCATTTCTACCGATCATTCAGTTCAAAAAAAAAAATAAAACACCGAAACAATTGATATTAATAACCACCATACACTGTACAGGAATATATAAAGATCGAAAATTTTTTCGTTTCGCCAGTAACACCCAACGAAAAAATTCTTTAATTAAATTTCAAAGTAACATTAATACATAGTAAAATTTTTTTGTGTTTCTATAATAGAAACCGAATAATGGTGAACCACAAATATACAATACCGAAGCTACTACTGCAGTGCTGTCACTTTCATCAATAATATTGCACTTATCTTTCCAATCATTATCTGTCTGCATAAAAGCATCCTTTATAACTTCTTCAATATATTTTCTTCGCCAATTTCTTGGATTTTTTTTGAAGATATTAAGATGCAAGTTTTACTAATATATTCAACAGTAATTGTTCCTAATGTCCATTATTTTTTTGAACGGTTTCCGACTATATTAACAATATGATTGAGCGCGATATCGAAGATGTTGATAATATCCAAAATAACTGGCAATATCAAAGATATGAAAGATTTCTGACGTTATTTTATAAATTTAAAATGAATTATTACTCCAATACCTACTGACGTGATAAAATAATTTGGCTTAACTATTATTTATGTCCACACTAAAACCGGGCTATCAATTGTAAACTGGCATGGAATTGAGTTTGAACGTGTCTACTCAATATCCAAAAACCGTTATCCACAGAGCAGATGAAAACAAAAATAAAATTCGGTCAAAAAAAAAATAAAAATAACTGGTAGTATATCTAGTTTTTTTTACATTAACATTTCAAGAAATAACTTTTTAGATTTTATTTGAGGCAATTTGGTAAAAGTGCATCGCAAAAGTATCAATCTTCTAACGTGCAGCGAATAAACGCCACATCCGTTCTCATATACAAAAAAATCAATTTACGCCGTAACGTTAATTGAGGAATTTTGAGTCGCAACTCGCAATAATATTATGTTTGAGCAGGTTTCAATTTTGGTTTCGAACCTAAAAAATTATATATTCATTTCCTACCAATAATAGAAACCTAGATAAGAACGTTTTTATCGTATTTGAATTATTTTTTTCATTACAAAATATTAGTTAGAGGTTGGACCCGTCCAAAAAAAATCTCCACCCGGGTCACCTAGCAGATGGTCCCACGGGTCACCCGATTGAAAGACGAGTCGACCCAACCCACCCGTGACCTCACTATATAAAATTATTATATAGTTTTTAAAAACATTTATAATTATACTATATATTAATTCCTTTTATTATATAATAAACTTTATTACCAATCAAAAAAGACAAAATCATCATTCGACTCGCTTTACAATACAAACTATTTCTTTTAACGAATAACAATTAGCTGGCTACTTTAGGTGACAAACGAGTTCTATGGAAGTAATCATCAGAAAATAAACGTTCGCTAGGAACGGAAGTGCAGGAATTGATAAATATTTACGTGCAATTAAAATAGGACAAGCTCTATTCTAGCTTTTCTTCTAGTTGAAGTATTAGAGAGTTCATTGATTTCTTCATCAGTTGTATCTTCATTGATATCATCAGAACCACTATATTCGTTATTATCCTAGTTAGTTCATATAAAATTATTGTATAATTATAGTAAATAGCATTTACCAATAAAAATTCAGAATTCGAACGTCAAGACGGATATACGATACCTTAAATCCTCGCCAAAAATCCTTTAAAAACGAGAAATGAATTAAAAATAAATATTTTTCATATGTTTATTATTTGACTTGAATATATATTTTTTGAGAAACTCATTTTCGTGACATAGTAAAATGGTAAAAAAAAAAAAATGATATGATTCTGCATTTCATGTCACATAAAATAATGACTAACTAAAACCTGAAACGTTTATATGCTTGCCAGTTGCCATGTGAACTATGAAATACTACACTAACCTACAATAAATTACCGGATTTTTTTAAATTTTGGTTGGTGATTTTCAGTGTTGCATGAAAGGTCACATGTTCCTAATAAAATTTATAGATTTTAAATAAAAAAACACTTAAAACAAAAAATTTATTTTTTTTGTTACAAAGTACAATAATTTTTAAGAATTTTTGTATAATAATTTGCATGCAGTTAATTTTTAACACTTCAAAAGGTTGGATATTTTTAATTATATTATTAAAAACTACAATTGATTGGCGTTTAAATAAAAAAAAAATGTTATAATTCGCTAAAAATTGACAGACTTTCATTTATTACGAAAAATGCCAATTTTACTATAAATTACTGAGTAATTTGAAAAAATCCGATAATTTAGTATAGTTTAGTGTACTAGTCTACTACTGCAATAATACGCAATTTGGCCGATGAAAAAATCAAAAAAGGAAAATCTAGAAACAACTAACTGTTGAGAAAGGTTCATCCTTACACAGACCAATAGGGGATTTCAAATCCACCATCTGATTCACAATCTGTCAAGTAGATGTGAAGCCTCCAATGAACTTTTAATGCAGTAATTGATAGAAAGCTTGGATATTGCCTTCAAACCTACACAACGTCTAATGATAAAATAGTACCTTAATATTATCTTAACTTCTTTTTCATTATTCCGGCATCCTATAAGATTCTGAAGTTTTTACAAAATAAGAAGAGATCCAAAAAAAGAAGTTGTCCCGATACGATATCCTACAAATAAAAGAGAACCCAGCATCCTAAAATCTTGGCATCCTATAAAAAAGAAGGTCCTTGTATTCCGGCGTTCTACATAAAAGAAATGTTCCGGAAACCTATAAAAGAGAAAAGTCCAGCGGTATTTTAGTTCACATGTTCATAGCGATTTACAAAAAAAAAAGTAGTTCACGCGTCCGTCTTCATTTTCCGCGGCGTGAAAAAAAATTTTATCTTCTCTAAAAAACTATTACGATTCTTTAATAATAATTTTACAGTTTTAACTAGAGAAGCGTTGACTTGAGTTCGTGCTTAATATTGTTAAAAGATTTTGTAAAAAGGTTCATTCGAAAGTGGCATTATGTCGTGAGTTGAACGTTCAACTTGTACATCATAAACATTATATAAATAATAGGGTCTATAAAATATGAAATAACATAAGTCACAGACGTAATACTGACTGGCCAATTCCCATAACTGATAACAAAACTGAGTCATCACTATTAAACACGTTCCAACATGTGACCGTAAAAATGACCGTAAAAAAAAGACTACAGTAAATATTTTTTATTTAGTTATATAAATAAAAACTATGCAAAATTTGCATCACATTGCCAAACTTTTAATAAGAAAATAATTTGAGTAATTATAAATTTCATATGCAATTATGAGTTTTTAAAAGTGTCATAATTGTATTGATAATATATCAGTCAGCATCTAATTATATTAGATTTGATTATCAACAAAACGAAAAAATGTATTTTTATAATTCGATAAACCTTTACCAGTTATAACACAAAGATGGACCCCTAAATAAATGAAACTTTCATGGTTGATATTTAAACTTTGAATGTAAACACTTACTTACTTAAACTTAACCATGTACAATCAAGAAAAATACATATTAGAACTCGAAACTAAACTGAAAGAGCGAGAAGAGATTATTGTTAACTATGAAAAAGAACAAACAGCTTCCATTACGGTTTTTAAGGAGAAGGAGCAAGAGATTAAGAGCTTAAAAAAGAATTTAGATAGTTTAAGTGAGGAAAGCAAAAAAGATAAGCAAAAGTTAGAAGAATATAAGAACAAAAGCAGAGATCTCCAAAAAGAACTAAAAACCAAAGAACAGAAAATTAAGCAATATATTCTCCAAGAACAAAACCTCACTTCCCAAATCTTAAAGGCTGATCAGTTAATCCAAACGGCCAAAAATGGAGAAAAACGTTATCAGGAAAAGTTAAAAGAACAAGAAGGGATAAATAAAGAGCTAATTTTAATATATGAGAGGTTAGAAAACAGTTATAAAAATCAGGAGCAATCTTATATTCAAGTTTTAAATGAACTCACAGCTCAAAAAGAAAAGAACCGAATAACAGAGGAAAGGTTAGAGGAATTAAAAGAAATCCCTCCCCCTCTCTGCAACGAGGAGGATATTCATGATCCCAAATTTAATCCTTATATAGGGAAAATCAAATTTACATTTATAACTAACAAATACTCAAATATTTATGAGTTTGAGTAAAAGATGTAGCAAAATGGATAAGCTCTAGTGTACTAATAAAAATTACTAAAGAAGGTTTGAATTTTTTAGTTAAAAACAAAATTTTTTTTGCGTTTTTGTCGATCCATATAATTAGTCCTTCCTCTATTCAAAGTTGCAACAAAAAAAAATAATAATAATATACTGTAATAGTTATTCGACACTGCTATTTATTTAAATAAATAAAATTTAATCTATAATTTAATATCTTGATGATTATTTAACTAATTCATCCAACTAGAGAGAAAATTCTTGAGAAATAATGGTATACAATATATATCTCAATTTTTGAAAAAGAAATATTTTTTAGGATAATGTAATAAATATAGTTGAAGATGTAGAATCAGATTCACAGCTTGTTATCAATTATAAAACAGATAAAATATTAATATAAAGTAAAATAATGAAAAATTGAAATATTAATAAAGGTCAAACGCAAAATTCTTCAATATTGTGTCTCATATTGCACGTTTAGTCATTTAGTGCCGCCTCGCTCCAATAATCCCGAAACGCCTTGCTGAATCTTCCCATTCAAATACGCAATCATAATAAACATGGTGATTTTTGTGTCTACTAAAAAATGATCGTATCAGTAGAATACAGTATTAAGTGCAGACGATCAGAAACAGAAATATTATGTACGAGAAATATGGAGGGACTATGTCTATTAAAATCGAGAGTTTCATGTGAAAACACTACTCAACATCAAAGGGGAGATAATCAAAACGGTTCATTTTTTGCGATACTAGTTACGTTACTTTTATTTTATGTAATAACTGCATGTAGGAACAAAGTAATAATAAATTTATAGATTTAATGTTGTCGCTACTCTTGGTACACAAAGAATATTACTAATTCTCTTCGTTACAGACTCCTATTGTCATCAACCGTGCAAAAATTTCTTCATTATATACCAATACTTACAGGTTTATTAAGAGAAATATCCGTTGTGTTTTTCGAGTAGTATATAACTGATGTAGATCGTCAAAACTAAAAAATTTCAAATCTGAAGAATACCAACCACTATGAGGAGACAAGTAAAACACATTAAAGTTCGGTATCGGCTATTTAAATACCACACTACATGTTTGTAGTGCGAAAACGTTAAAATATAATCATCTGTTTCTATGTTATGTTGGGAACTGGATTTGCAATCGTCCATATTCGATGAACAGGATTCATGCAGCGAATACCACTGGAAACAAAGTTCCAGGAACTTCTCAGAACGAGCAGGAATGTTCATTGGATTCAGTGAATCTGGTGAAACCTATTTTCCTAGTTTCAGAGAAACTACGCTTTGTATCAGATATATACTACCGACGAAGTGTCACTTAAATAAAAAAAAAGTTATATTTCCAACACTGGTGAGGAAAATTTATTAATTACCGCTTAAAAGCATTTATCTGGTTATGAATAGAATAGGATCAATGCATCGATTTTTCTAACGTCAGGACAAGAATGAGCTTAATAAGTATCTTCGATAATTTCTTGGATAATTACAGAGACCCAAATTTTGGCTAGTTATGTTTTTAACATCTCATTCATTAGCATTTAAATTCCATTTGGCGATAAATTATTTTGGACCGCATTGATAAATAGTTCCTTTAATTTGCTAACTCCGACTTATCCATTTCTTTAATATCGCGAGTTTCATTATTGTGAAATCTTTTTTGAATTCCAACAATAAATCGTTCAATAATTTTATTTGTTTGGTCATCTACGCATGCTATGAATAATGCTTTATCACATGTGGAATAAATATTTTTGCATGTATTCCAGAAGTTTAGCAACATATTTGAAATATTATTATAAGTATCATTTTCGTTGAGTTGAACAATTCCATATAATGAATTCCCACTACTAAACGTATAGATAGTAGTCATTATTGCAAGTTATAATGCGTTGTTTATAAATCCAAATTTCTTCCTTTGGTGATGCCAGAACTAGTGAGCTCTGGTCAAACCATCCTTGAATGCCTGGACCAGATTGTTAAGTGATCGAGCTTTTTTACTAATACTAAATATTGGCAAAAATCAATGTGGATTGTGGAATGACGAAATCAATGATGATGAAATAAGCCAACTGTGACCTTTGGGTTACGGTCTCTTAGTTGTTACGAAAATATCTAATTTTGTTGCTCTCCAAAGCGGGAATCAATAGGTGTTCGATGAATAAAAGACATATAAAGGCAAAGCAGAATGTTAATCATTAATGGAATCAATAAAGTTCAGGAAAATGTCCAAAAAAAATATCTAGTCAGTTCCTGAATAAATGAAGAAACGTGTTAATGATATTATGGAACAAGTTATTGTTAGCACGAAAGTGAGCGACTTGATTTGCACATTGTCAAATAATTCTTTCATTCTACTAATATGTGTTACTAAGTTACTTCGTACTATTTGTATGATATGTGTATTATACATGTGTATTATAAATGTGTAATCACAAGAAAAGTTTACGAAACATTAGAACAAGAAAGTTTAACATTCTTTCCTAATTTTTTTTGTACATGATAATGTTGATAATATTTCGATCATTTTGGGCTTTTTTTTATTAATGTGGAGAATGTAATATCAACAAAGTTGATATATCATTATCAGAAACTCGGCGTTCGTGATGCACGAAATTATCAACGCCATTCCTCAGTAGTTGAATTGATAATCACACAAGGCGTTTGTCCTTTTGACTAATTTCTGGATCAGCATAAATGACATCACCATAACCTTTTTTTCCAATTTTTCACGGGTTAGGCCACTGCAGTAAAAAGGAATTAGTATCGAAACAAGTATAAAAATAGTATCCTATTTTACGTCTTTACCTCAAACCAAGATCAATCAAATTCCATTTTCCAGTTTCATCTACCATAATATTTTTAGGATGGATATCTTTGTGAATAATATCAACATCATGAAGAAAGAAATTACAAATTTGAGCCCGTGTCATTACTCTTCCAAAGCAAGGAGCTATGTCGTAAGAGTATTTCTTTGCTATAAGGTGGACCCGAATCTGATTGTATAAAGCACAAAGTTAGATGCGAAATAAATCTTTGGTCAGAATGAACTGAATTCCTTTTATTTCTTTTCCAAACCTCTTCGTAACAAAATTAAGTGGAACTTGTCTTAGAATTATGTCGGTAGGCCTAAACGTATATTAAGGAGATCGAGCAATAAATCTAGTAATGAATGCTCCCAATGCAGTTTCTTTGTCGTTATCTTTTAATATATCCAACATAACGCTCGTAATCATCAATATTATTCATTTACAGTAATGAACATTTTCACGAAGTGAACCACATATAATTCGTATATGAAAAGGAATCTGTACAAATAATAGGGATGGAAAATAGTAAAACATTGTCGAAAATTGAGTTCAAAAAATGGAGATCAAAGATAAACAGAAACGTACGCAACCGTATATTTTTTTATACGAATTCTGACACTAGGTATATTTATATTCTATGCTGAGTATTCAACAATTATTTTCTCCCCTTCACCACATATAACAAACAGATTTGCCAATACTTCGTTTCCAAAAAAATCCATCATCAGAGATATTGAACGTAATAATTGTAGTACTGCTCGTCATTAGATATTGTACAGAAGTAGTGTTAACGTGTTTAGAAATATCTTGTACACAATATTTTCTCCATAATATAAATAGACGAATATGAATAGTAAATGACTCCTTCGCCTAATTAAGTAGAGCAGAAACGAAATTACCCGTTCATCGCTTTGCTTACAAACTCTAGGCCGATATCTATTCAATTAACTATTTCAACGTAATTTCTGGTTTGTTCTTCTACGAAATATATTGGCAATACACTAGAAATCTACTCCATTGCTTCTTTACAAAGCTCTAAGTTCAGGAATTACATTACCATCGAAATCATATGGAACGATCCCATTTTCCAAAGTCTTTTATTGTCGTTGGTACAGACGTTAGAAATATATACTCTCTTCTTCTTCAACAAGATGAGTACATTATTTCCCATCTTTGGAATCTATAGGTAAGAGAAATAGTAAATGAGATGAAAATGTCATAAGAAAGAACAACTATTACACGTAACAAACCTAGTAATTCAATCTGACAATCTGTTGCCTCGATATTATAGATGATCACGTGTAGCCAATTATAACAATTGGTTGATATCGCATTTAATAATTATAAAATAAATACTGTATTTCCTTTACGCTTTTACCTCTCACGTTGATAAATACAGTATGTTAGTTAAAAGCGGGACAGTGTTGAATGTAACAGATTTTTTTCAAAAAACATTGGTGTATGATACCTATGAATTCAATTTCTACTGTCCTATAAAATAATACAGATGTAATCGATTTTTCTGGAGTATAAACTGTTAAACTAGAATATTGAGGAATATAAAAAGAAAAGGTCGTAAGAAAAAAATTTGTTTACGGAAAGTGATCAGTTTAAAGTAAGTTTTTATTATATAACTCAGGCGTTATATTTTGCAAATTGCAGCTTAATTTATTTATATTAATATTTATTATAAATTGCGGCTAGTTGATACCAAAGTTGTTATTCTCGATTAGACAACATAAATCAAACTGTCTTAACATTATTGAATTGAGTAGGATCTCCCTAAAAGAAATATCCGTAGACGATGTAGATGAAAAAGAAATGAGAGAGCCATGGATAGTTTATTCATCAAAGAACTGTTAAATATAGTATCCGGTAATATCAAATTTTATACTATGTTGCTCGGGTATAACTTTTAACATGTAGAAAATATTACTAGGTCATCGGGTTGACCCAGAAAAACATTTATTTCTGATCAGCTTAATCCTTTTTTTAACATTTACATTTTATTTTTTTTTTAAATGTTGTTAACATCAAATAAAATATGTAATAATTAATTTTTTTTTTCCATACATTTTTACTTTTATTATAAACGTTGGTACAGACGTCAGAAATATATACTCTTTTCTTCTTCAATAAGATGGGTAAATTATTTCCCACCTTTGGAATCTATGGGTAAGAGAAATAGTAAATGAGACGAAATGTCATAAGAAAGAAAAAAATAAACAAATCAATCTGACAATCTGTTGCCAGATATTAATGATCACGTGTAGCCAATCATAACAAATTGGTAGCAAAAATACTGCGCATTTTTGTTTAATCATCATCGCATCTAATAAATTATAAAATAAATACTACGCTTTTACCTCACACGTTAATAAATCAGATGTTAGTTAAAAGCGGGACAGTTTGAATGTAGCAGATTTTTTTCAAAAAACATTGGTGTATGATACCTATGAATTCAATTTTTACTGCTCTATAAAATAATACAGATGTAATCGATTTTTCTGAAGAGTATAAACTGTAAACTAGAATTAGAAACACATTGAGGAATATAAAAAGAAAGGTCGTGGAAAGTGATCAGTTTAAAGGTAAAGTAAGTTTTTATTATATAACTCAGGCGTTATATTTTGCAAATTGCAGCTTAATTTATTTATATTAATATTTATTACAAATCACGGCTAGTTGATACCAAAGGTGTTATTCTCGGTTAGACAACATAAATTAAACTGTCTAAAACATTATTGAATTGAGTAAGGTCTCTCTACGTAGGTGATGTAGATGAAAAAGAAAACGAGAGAACCATGGAAGTTTATTCATTGAAGAACTATTAAATATAGTATCCGGTAATATCAAATTTTATACTACGTTGCTCGGGTATATAACTATCAGTTAATTCCATAATCTTCGATCAATAATTTTCTGGAAGAAAAAAATAAAATGAATGAAAAAAAGTAAAAATCTACTTTTTAAGCTATAAAAAACCAAGCTGAAATAGCGAATTTGGGGTTTACACATGCTAGAAAATAAACGGTTTAATTTCCTTTTTCATAAAGAATTTGATTTATAACGATAAAAAATTTGCCAACTAACGAGAAGAGGTATTGCTTTCGCTAGCTACATTTTTTTCTTCAATAAAGTAGTTGGGGATGGCTTCAACTTTAATACTAATCATCAAGATCATCTCCCTTATACACATCGGCTTTAACACCATTCAAATCGGTTTTATCCTCGGCTTTAAACCTATTCAAATCGGCCTTAACTTCTTTAACTTCATCTGATAAAACTTTGAGACCTACATTAAAATGAGATGTCATTTTACTTTAACAGGCAATAATCATTTAAATCTTCGCTTACTTTGGCCAATAGGCTGGGTTTTAGCGTTGATAAGAAAATTTAAACCTCCCGACAATAGCGGACGCAGGATAGGTACGTTTGCCAAAGTTAATTAGTTCATAGCTTATGCTATCTTACAAAAACAAATAGAATATTTTTTTTCATACAGAAGTGTTTATATATTTTCTTTGGACAAAAGGAGATACATTTTATTTTAGACAAGTTCCTGAACGATGATCTAAAAATACTTCTCGTTAATATTGACATCATTTTTTTTTTGAAGAAAATTTCGAGTATAGGTTAAAAAACAGCTTGAAAGAGTAAAAAAATCGGTATATGTATATAAATAATTGTTGGTTAATAATAGTAGTATAAATTTTGTACGTGCTCGGAGTGTATACATCATTATTGGTTGCGATAAATTTAAAGATTTTGTACGTGTCATCTCTTAAAATAGGTCTTTCTTTCTGTTCACATCATTAGTTAATAATAGTGAGTAACTGAGTATAATTGTACTAATGATTGTTGTACGTGCTCAGAGTACATGAATTAGTTGAATTACATATGAATTATATCAATCTATAAACCCCCTTGCATATTTGCCGAAAAATACCATGTGTTGAACTTTATACATCAAATGTTACGAGCAGCAGTGAAATATATAACACGAGTACCTAGTCGCTGCCATTATTTACACGTTGAACGGTTATCATTCTTATCGGTGGACTATGTGGCAATTTAACTGGGATTTGTACAGCACCGGGCATAGTTTCGAGTATGCAGTTCAACTTATCATCATCATACATTTGTCCATACTCTATTATCCTTTAATTGTGTACTGTCCCCCAATCGTTTTCATGTCCGGTAAATTCACCCTTGTCAAGTGTGTTGTAGAAAAATAGGAGGTTAAGCCCAATCTCAAACTCAAACTCTTTATCGGGCCCAACCTTAGTGATGCTATTGAAGGCGCTCCTTCTAAGATATTTCAGCATTGAATAAGGCCAACTAAAGTTCTTGCTATAAATAAATTAATTACATCTACAATTTATCACCAAGAAACCTTTGTGCTTGACCAGGTACTTTCTCATACGTGAAAAGAGATTGTAACATTTCATGTTCTGTCTGATCTGTTTTAAAAGTGTCCATTACTTTAGCTAAAATAAAAAGTCTAACGAGACGTTAAATTAACGTTGATATAAATTATTTTGCGTGTTTATTATATTTATTCATAAAAAAATATACCTGGCAGATGGGATCAAAATGGATGAGAGCATGCGAATTGCGCAAATTATAAAAAGATAAGCAAGTAATACGAAGGGAAATAATAGTTGAACAAGAAAATCATCAAGAAAAGGTTTTTAAAAGTCATGATTATTTTTTTGGTTGTCGTTGATCAGTTATCAAGCGAACGCAAAATTTATATTTGATAATGTATATACACGTAACACGTTTAAAAAATTCGAAGTGAAATCTTTATTATATTTTTTTCGTAAACCGGTCTGCACTTAGAAACCATTCTTAAATAAAAAACTAGTTCACCAAAAAAACGGGGCTGAAACCGGCCTGGCATAGTGAAGACCAATTTGAAACCTCCGGAATTTCAAGTATGTGAAATGCTCTAAAACAGATTTGATAATTAATTCGGGATTGGGTTTGGTTTTGTAAGTGATAAGCCTGAAATCAGAGGCTTGAGGTTTTGTTTACATTATCACAGCTTTTGATAATTGCCATGTGCAAAGAATGACAAATAAATATAAATAAATTTATATGTTTTTTCATCATAAAAAAAATATATTCAATTTAATTTGATTGTTTTATTTACGATTTACTAAATTTAATTGGTTATTTTTTCAAAAAATACTCTTCCGAAACTTAAAAGGGTTTAATAAATTCTTTGTCCATTTACAAATTCAGCCACAATAGATAATGAATAACACTGTTGTTAAAACTCCTATTTGCCTGTCCGCTGATGATAGCACATGTTAATATTACTAATATTACTAAAAAATCATAAATCTCATGCAAAAAAAATCATTACGCGAAATAATTCCTCGTAGAAAAAATCACATGATGTGATGACATAATCTCTTATTGGATCAATATATAAATACATCTCAATTCTGCTTTTTTTGCTTTTAAGTTTCCTCTCATCAACTCCTCTCCTCTTTTAACGACTCCTCTACGCAAGTTACCTTGGATCGAGTATACAACTCCAGTATACGAAGACACCGACATTTTATTGTTATCAACTATGAACATAGAAAATATCAGAAGTGGAAGACGCGAAAAGTATACAAAATATTGAAAATAAAACATTATCAAGCGCGAGAGCGAAAGGATCCATTGAAAAAAACAAAAATTTTCTTAAGGTGTGTTGTTATGGAATATATCGGTAATGAAAACAAAATTTTCTTAAGGAAGGTTATGTGGGTTGTGAGATATATTTGGTGTATTAGTGTTTGGGCTATGTGGTGTGTGGGTGTGTGTAGATGATGTTGGTGGTGTGGTTGTGTGAGTAGTAGTGTGTAGGTGAATGGAAGGAGGTATGATTGGGATGGATGTATTTGGTGTGTGCGTGAGATATATGTGGTGTGTGAGTGTTGGAGTTGTATGAGTGGTGCGGTGGGTGTGAATGGATGGAGGTATGATTGGTTATTTCGGAAATGGAAGATGCGTAAAGTATACTGAGATTGAAATAAAACATTATCGAGTCCGAGAATGAAAAGATCCACTGAAAAAAATGAAAATTAAGTGGGTTATGGACGGTTTGGTGCGCAGGTGTGTGTGGGCGTGTCCGAGAATATAAGCGGGTTGTGGAATATATTTGTTGTGTGAGCGAGCGCGTGGGTTGTGTGAGTGGTGTGGATGGGGCGTGTGGGTTTGGTTACTGTTTGGTTACTTAGGAATTTTTTTTTTTAATACCTTTATTTTAATACCTATTTTAAGATGGGTTGAGTAAGTCGTAAGCGGGCTGTGAAATATATTTTATGTGTGGGTAAATGAGTGTATCGGTATGTGCATTAATGAAAAAACAATTTAAAATTTTCTTAAGGAAGGTTGGGTGGGTTGTGAGATATATTTGATATATGGGTGTTTGGGCTATGTGGGATATATTTGATGTGGGAGTGTGTAGGTGATGTTGGTGGTGTGGTTGTGTGAGTGGAGTAGTGTGCAGGTGAATGGATGGAGGTATGATTGAGATGGATGAGTGTGTGCGGGTTTGTGAGATATATTTGGTGTGTGGGTATGTGTGGTGTGGTGGGTGTGAATGGATGGAGGTATGATTGGGATGGATGGGTGTGTGCGAGTTTGTGAGATATATTTGGTGTGTGGGTATTTGTGTGGTGTGGTGGATGTGAATGGATTGAGGTATGATTAGAATGGATGGGTGTGTGAGTTTGTGAGATATATTTGGTAACCGGGTATTTGTGTTGTGTGGTGGGTGTGAATGGATGGGAGGTATGGTTGGGATGGCCGGATGGATGGGTGTGTGCGAGTTTGTGAGATATATTTGGTTTGTGTGGTGTGGTGGGTGTGAATGGTATGGTTGGGATGGCCGGATGGATGGGTGTGTGCGAGTTTGTGAGATATATTTGGTGTGTGGGTATTTGTGTGGTGTGGTGGGTGTGAATGGTATGGTTGGGATGGCCGGATGGATGGGTGTGTGCGAGTTTGTGAGATATATTTGGTAACCGGGTATTTGTGTGGTGTGGTGGGTGTGAGGTATGATTGGTTATTTCGGAAATGGAAGATACGTAAAGTATACTGAGATTGAAATAAAACATTATCGAGTCCGAAAATGAAAAAATCCACTGAAAAAAAATGAAAATTTTCTTAAAGTGGGTTATGGCGGTTTGGTGTGTAGGTGTGTGTGAGCGTGTCCGAGAATATAAGCGGGTTGTGGAATATATTTATTTTACTTAAAATAGGTATTAAAATAAAGGTATTAAAAAAAAAATCTTGAGATGGGTTGAGTATTTCGTAAGCGGGCTGTGAAATATATTTTGTGTGGGCAAATGAGTGTGTCGGTATGTGCATTAATGAAAAAAACAATTTAAAATGTTCTAAGGAAGGTTGGGTGGGTTGTGAATATGTTATGTGAGGCGTGTGGTGGGCGTAAATGGATAAAAATATGATTGGTTACTTAGGATAGATTTTCTCTCTTTTTAGAAAAATTTAGAAACGGGAGGTTCAAAAATTATGGTGAAATAAAACGTTAAGTCTGAGAACGAAAGATCCAGTAAAAAAACGAAAATTTTCTTAAGGTGAGTTTGCAAGCGTGCGTGGGTTTGTTTAGGCTGTACTGGCGTGTCAGTATGTGTGTATGATGTGGATGAGTGAAGTATGGCCGTATGAGTTGATTGCTTTTTTTTAGGAAATTTCAAAACGGAAGACGAAAAGTATTTCGATATTGAAAAATGAATATCTATGAAAATGAAAATAACGAAAAAGGTTCTTCTTTTAAATAAAAGTCACGATTTGCTAAAAGTACCAAAATCAAGAATTAATGAAAGTATTTTTAATAGTTGGCCATCATTTAAGAGAACCGTGGTCTTGGAAAGGGTGGAAGTACGACGGTAATTTAAAAGTAACAGGTAACATGTTTAAGCAAAATCATTAATGTTATCAACGTTATAAATATATTTTACTATTATTGACAGAATTTATGCGTTGTTTAAAATTTAAATTAAGGCTTAACTAAATTTCGTCAGAAAAAAAGTTTCACAAATGAAAGAGTACAGTAAACCTTTAAACCTTGGAAAAAGAACACAGAATATTATACGAAAGAATTTTTTTTAAGGTAATTTAGGTTTAATG
>NQWY01003202.1:0-10591 GCA_019425655.1 Rhizophagus prolifer
TTTTTTACTTTTACTTTTTTTTTTTAATTGATATAAATTTGATGTCATTGTCATAATAATCTGTAATCCCAAGATTTTTCTTATTGGAAAGGTTTGAAATATATTTTTATACCTTCCCCTTCCGATTAAATTACTGCGCCTCAAGTTGTATTCTTACTTTTTCTTGCAACACGTAAATAAAAAAAAAAATGCTATAATATCATTTGTTAATCCGATTCATAAGCTTATAGTGTTATGTAATCATGCGCTTAATGCATTGATGTTATATTTAACTCAGTCAATTCGCTATTTTTACTATTTTTTTTTTTTTCGGAGATTACTTCCGAAATATTAATGTGTCACAATTTTGATACATTTCCTAATTAGGCTTGTTTCATGTTTATAAACTGATACGTCCCTCTGAAACAAAACCTTTATGTCTATGCGTAATGTAGTATCCTTAATGCCAAATCATATTTTACAGAAACGTAACGCGTTTTTTTTTAACGCGCTTAAAATTTTACCATGTAATGTCAAGCACCATTATTTTTACTTCAAATTTTTCAAATTTTTGTTATACATTTCTATATTTATACTCATTATACACACTTTACACGTTTTTTCGTCTCTGTCAAATTTTGGGTCAAATTTTGTGTTACAAAATTCATGATCGAATCATTTCTCCAGTGATTTGACAATTAGAGTTTAGCTTTGCTGTTATCTGTAAAATTTGAATAATATCTTTATTTCTCATCCAATTGATTATTTTTCTTGTTGTTTTGTGAGTCTCCGAACTATTCATGACGGCATGACGGAAAGCTAACAAAAGTTTAGTTTTAGAATGAAACCGCTTTAATATATACTGTAAATTACCCGTGAGGCTAATGTGGCTAAATTTCGATAAAATGTCAAAGGTATTTTTAATCTAATTTAAATTCAAAAGACAGGTTTATGAATAACTTTTATCTAGCGTGTGAACATACGTACAATGGATTTTCACATGATATTCGTAATTCCGAATTTTTGATCAACAAAACCGGACTTAAAAATATGCTATATCTAAAAAGTCCAGATAATGCTGAAACAAATATAAAACGTTAAACTTCGTTTTTTTCGTCACATGCCTCGGCAAAGCCAAAGTCTGGCGCATATGAGGCGGAGTATATTGTTACAAGAAGAAACGGGTTCGAAATTTGAAGTTGAAATTTTTTGTACATAGATATAATTGCAAAATTATATTAGCTAATGGAACAAATTGAAGTTAGTTTAAAATCTTTTCCGTAAATAATATGGCACTGGTTCTGTTTTCAAAGCTGAATTCAAATGATAATTACTTTAAAAGCTAGACTTAACCCGCATTAAAACAATTAAAAGTTCGAGAGTAAAAGGAGTTGATTGTGGGCTTATACACTCCCGCGTACATCAGTTTTATCACAAAAAAAATGACAAATACTACTACTTTAAACCATGAAGATAAATAGGATCCCAGTGAACAGACATTGGTAGAGAATTAAAACTGTGCAACTTATGGAAAGGTTTAAGTACAAAATTTCCGATCGATCAATTACTATTCGTAAATTGTATGTTTTGTAAACTCTTTATTTATAGTAACAATCATTAAATATTGATATTTGAATATAGTCGACATTACGAATTTTATGATGATTTATTAGAAATATGGAGTGTACATTATGTACGCATACTATTTTACTGAAAATTTTTTTTCCATTGATTAGTACGCGTCCATAATGAACTCTATAAATACATCCCCGTAAAAAGTCATCATTTAAAGAGGGTGTGTGTTTAGAGAGAGTAAAGATCATATAACTTGTAACTGAGCAAAGCATGCATCTAGAAAGAGAATGCATCTATAGAGAGTTGAAGTGTATTACAAATCTTAATTGGGGAAATTCCCCTCCTATAAAAATAAATAAATAGTTTATATTAAATAAATCTGAATACTATTATATAATAAGATTGATAAATTAAGTTGACAGATATTTTTTTTTTTTAAGGAAAAACCAAAAATTTCATAATTTTTTAATCAACTATTATTTTTAACTAGAAAATATTTTTTTATCATAAATTTACATATAGTAATAATTTAAAAAAAGATTGAATTGAAAATTTTCCTCCAGTTTAGCAATTTTCTTTTATATGAACAATCAAAACAATAGATTTCTATACTATATAATAAAAAAAACTAATAAATAATAGAAATTCAAAGAATTCACAAATATTTTACACAAATATTTTTATTAAAAAAATAATACAAACTACAAATATTAATCAATTATACTGCCTAATGCC
Source organism: Rhizophagus prolifer (assembly GCA_019425655.1). Taxonomy (NCBI): domain Eukaryota; kingdom Fungi; phylum Glomeromycota; class Glomeromycetes; order Glomerales; family Glomeraceae; genus Rhizophagus; species Rhizophagus prolifer. The sequence goes on from NQWY01003202.1 coordinate 2,290, forward strand.
TGTATAAATGTGTTTTATAAAATAAAGAACCCTCCAAAATTAGAAAATAAAACATTAACATTAAATGTAAAAAATTATATAAATAGTATATCCAATGGCACAAAAATATTCAGAAAAGAAATTAGGCCGCATTTACAAAAAAAATGAAATATGTTGTGGAGATATGAGGATACATGAATGCACTAACTTTTTTTGTCTTTAAGTACAAGTGCCACTCTAGATCTTAACATTTCTTTTTCAAAAATAAGGTATGGACATGATATCATTTTCACAATCATTCCAGATCTATATTTTGATGCAAGTTCTCTCTTCTAATTATACTAGCATTAATAGTTGATTCTTTTGGAATCCTTGCTGTGAAACTAATTGTAAAATGTATAAAAGGATGAAGATTTTACCTTTAATTTCACTAGCGATAAATTATACTAATAAATCATAAAAAATTATGCAAAGTTACTTGTAGTCCTAATATATCTAAACATATTTTTTTTCTACTTCACTCTAAAAATATGTTTGCACTTGTCTTGCAAAATAACGCTTTGCAGTATATCTTTGAAGACTTTATACTATCTATTCTTCTTAGCACATTTTTCTTGATTTATGTCATCAGAAACAAATTCTCCAATGATCTTCCTTTACATGATAATAAAATCACTAATAAGCTTTCTAAGGACCCCAACTACTTATAATAAATGTCACCCATCAGCTTAAGGTAAGATTTATATGTAAAATTCTTTGCAAATCCTACTAGTAAAAGGAAATTTTATATTACATTATTATGAATTTTTTTCTTTTTAATCACTTAACCAATAGAATTTAATAAAGAAATAAGGTAAAGTTATTAATAAAGGCCAATTTTCTATAGTAACCTTTATTATAAGTAAGCGGGATCCTGCTTACTGCACATATATCTGAAATAGAACCCCAAACATTACTAATACAACTTATAATCATGAAAAGAGCAAATTGATATGAAATTTAGAGATCAAAACCATATTTTTTGCAATTTTCTCATCAACTAATAATTAAAATTAAATGAACTTTTTTTTAAAATGTAGTTCTCAATAAGATCTATAAAATAAAAAAAGTTTATTCCAATTGGTTAAATAGATGGCAAGATATCCTTAAAAAACTAAAGAGTAAATTGGCTTTAATTTTGAGAAAAATGAGTAAAAAAAAAATGTGAGTTATTTTAGTAATGTTTGAAATCCTTCTGAAATTAAAGGACCCTAATTACTTATAATAAATGTCACCCACCAGCCTAAGATAAAATTTATATGTAAAATTCTTTGCAAATCCTACTATAAAAAAAAATTTTATATTATATTGTTATGATTTTTTTCTTTTTAATCATTTAACCAATAGAATTTAAAAAAAAAGTAAGGTAAAAGTTATTAATAAAGGGCCAATTTCCTACAGTAACCTTTATTATAAATAAGTGAAATTCTGAAATTAATGTTAATCTTATCACAAAAATTGAAAAAATAAGGCATGCAATGGAAGTATTACTGAAGAAATCGAAAGAATTTTTAATGATGTTTACAAAAAACTTAGCACAGAAATTAATACTAAAATTACCAATGAACTTTCTGCATACCTTTCTGAAGTTAATTCTATTTTCACTGCGGAGCTTGTCAGAAACAATAATGAACTTAATAAGAAATTTACCAGAGAAATTGCTAAAATCTAAAGTTGCCTGTTAAAATTAGATAATTTTGGCAGTAGTAGAAATGTTAAAATGTAAAAATTATATGTTTTTATATATAGAAAATTGTAAAAATATCATAATTATATGTTTTTATTATATGAAAAATTGTAGAAATGTCAAAATTATATGTTTTTATTATAAAAAAGTTGTAGAAATGTAGAAATTAATTTGTCATTTTTGTCATTTTGGCATTTCATCATAGTAATTTCAGCATTTTATCATGACCTAAATAATTTCATCAGGCAACTTTACTAAAATCAATTCATATAATGCTAAATATTAGATATGTCTCTGAAGCGCAGAAAATTTTATCAATGATCAATAATATGATCACAAGACTTAATAATATTGAAGAAGACTGCCATAATGATTATGGTAATATTTCATCTAAATTTACTTCAATCAAAACCTCTATTGAAGCTCTCTGAAATGAAATGATCCAACATTATACAATTACCCAAAGGCTTCAGGTTGATTTTAATCAACTAAGTGTGGCTAAACATTCCTTTAGTAGTAAAAGTTCTTCTAATTTGTCGATTATCTGATTCAACTCTTGAAGAAAATAGGAGCTGTTTTAAATGAGTTTTTAATTCAAACAAAGAAGTGAAGAATACTATGAATTATGCATTTGAAACTGTTAGTCATGAAATTTGTAAACTTACTGGATATAAAATTAGAGTGAGTACTGTGAGAAGTTTTTATTTTTTTTAGGTTTAATTCAAAGAACATGCTTTGATTTTTTATTATAATGATTGTTGCAATAATAAATACAAATATAATTAATTAAACCCACCCAGATCAACCAGATGTGTTCCATAAAATCACACTATGTAATGTTTTATGAAAGTAAAGAAATAATCCTGCTAACAACCCCGCCAAAATCCCTTCCAAATTAGAAAAATTAACAAGAAAAAGTTTACCCATCAGATACCTAGGAGGCACACATTAAAATTCCAGGTACTGAGTACTGTTTAACCCATGATTAATATTATCCGAAGTGAGAAGGTTGTATGATTCAACTAATTCACATAGGAACCGTCTGATATATCCCCAGTAGTGTTTTCCAGTCATGCCCATAGTTTTAGATTTACACTGGGAAACCCTGAAGCCTCCATTCTATGATCCATACTTCCTTCGCCAGACCATACAAGTGAAATATAAAAATGAATCTATCTCAAACCCACTGCATATAATATTTCGAGAATGTCCACCACAAATATAACAATACTTTTGTGTCTATCCCTTTTCCGTCTAGCTGTATATAAATAGCTATGGACGAGTCGCCACTCTGATAAGCCGTTAGATAATTTAAAGGTAGCAGTAGAGGCAGTCCCATTATCATAAGAGAAAATCAGAGGTGAGGGTGTGGTATATGACAGAAGTGTAGCAAAATCATTGGCAGGTATAAGGCGCATGTGACTTGATACGTCATGTATTTGTTGAAGAACTTGATTTAGGATAAAATCGGGAGTACCACCCGGTTTTGGTAAGCGCCTATCTGAATTTGGCGTCGTGTTTGTTGTTGTCAGAAAAAACTGTGCGTAATGTTGTACTCTCCAACGCCGAATAGAGGGAAGGAGAGAAAGAGGAAAAAGGGAAAAAGTTCAGAGTAAAAGTGGTTAAAAAAGCGCAAAAAGCACGACCAGAGGGAGTTCCGTAGGTGTGGTGGACCGTCTATAACTTCAGTTAAGAGGTGGTTAAGAAAGTGATATTGAGACTGTCCATTAGGTTCAGCGCGGAAAAGATTCTTGGAAAAATTTTGGTAAAATTCTGGTTAAATGTAAAAATTCTGGTAATTTATTTTTTTAACCGGTACATGTGACCGGAATTAAAAAAAAATTTCTGGCCTAGATTGTATTACCAAATAATATAAAGATAATCTTTTTATCATTTTTTTTTTAAATTTCTCTTACATTTTTACTTTTTTGCGAAATAAATTTAACAAATGAAATTTCTGGTATTTACAAAATATTCCGGAAATCTGCTGCGCCATAACTGGAACAATTCCGGGATTGTAAAATTTTACTGGTTTTATCATAAATATACTGGAAAACCCGGTTAAATTACAATGGATTTTCTGCGCTGATTGGGTTGGTGAGTATGTTGCAAAAAATATTCAAAGTCCTTGTCTTCGAGGGCCTTCGTGACTCTTTCCATGTTGTAATTGTAAGTTTCGCTTAAAAGAAGAAGAAATATTCCATTTCGTCCAGGCTGAATATCCCAGTAACTATTCAGCGGCGATTAAGGCTCGACTATCTGACTTGAATACTGGCGAGAAATAATAAAATTTCAGGGTTTTATTTTTAAAGTCACCACGCATCTATATAACATTGATATAAAGGCCGGAAGGTGAATTTTCAAAAAATTTTGGTCATGAACGCAACCGGAAAGAGTTCTCACTCCCTTCTTTTCAAAAAGTTTTTATTATAGTCAAGGGAATCCAAAATTTAATATAGTAATGTCAATTATGGATTGGATAGATAATAAAGAAATTATTAATAGTTTAGCAGAGTAGTGGGGAAGGAACTGCCAATATATGAGTTAGGGCTTGGCAGGCTTAACAAGCAGGCATGTTCTTTTATGCCTTTCCTCTCTTGAAACATCCTGCTACTCTATCATTTTTTACTTTTATTTTTACTCTGGCCCTTACTTTATGAAAAAATATAATAAAGATTTCACTTCAGATTTTTTAAACATGTGCGTGTTTTATGTGTATATACACCCTAATATAAATTTTGTGCTCGCTTATCAATAAAAAATAATTTATCCATATCTGGCTTGTATAAAAAAAATTAAGCGTCAAACTTCTTAAAAAAGAGAGCAAAGAAATAATGTGATGCTGAGACTCGCAATAAATGGCTAGGATCCATGTACTCTCTCCCTCTCTGACATTTCATTTCGCTACCTCTGATTTTCAATGTACCTGAAAAATCATTTGATTTGCAAAGAGCCGTATACCAGTAGGCCTCATCAATCGGCTTTTTTTGGTCGGGTTACACTAATTTCGTGATCAAAGTTCAATTTTGAGGACGTTGATCGTGGCATAAATTTATTTGAGGATTTTTCAAAGAAATATTTCAAAAATTTTATTAGTAAGAGTAGTAATAAAGATAGTAAGGAGAAGACAATACGCGTCTCGACCAGAACGATCTACGGTTCATAAAAATCGGTTTTCAGTTGCTGATTTTATTGGTTATAATTATAATGTAACCCGATCAATCATTTGAGCAACAATCTGATCGGCGCAGTAGGTTGGATTCTATATCATATGTGTGCATCATAAAAGTCTACGTGTTTGGCATTTTTACGTGTTTCCAAGGCATTTCCTTTCCAGCAATGGATTATTTTGAACAAACCTCACCGGATAAGTATAAATTCCTAGACTATTATCGGCACCGCCAGAAGCAAGCCGATTTTACGTATTCTTTCCAAGAAGAGTCTGACAAGCTCTCGCGTTGCTTGGTATCATTGGCTCAGAAGGGTACGCCTGAGATCAAAAAGGCTGTCGGTCGGTTATAAAATTGTTTTGAGGCAAGTGCCTTCTCTTTTCCTTTCTTTGATGCCATGACTTACAGAAAGATGTGAAGGTCCTGCTGAAGTCCCGAGAAGGGATAGTATACTTCCATGACTACGGTCGGGTCGGACGCCTGACTTTACGGTGGTCCCGTCATGTTTCACAATTTGGTTTATTTGCCTCTTTGTGGAGGTTGGATCCTTTATTGCAGTCCCGAGAAGGGGTACATACTCACACAACTACGGTCGGGCTGGACGCTTGACTTTACGGTGGTCCCGTTGTGATCTCTCTGCCAGTAGTTTGTGCTTATAATCATTAACAGCTCTCTTGATAACATTTATTAATATTTATTTCCTTTAACACAGGGACATCGAACAAAATATGAGGACGTCAACATATTTTGGCAACAAGTTGAGAATGAAAATGTCGATTGATCATGGCGAGGTTTGTTTCTTGCTAAATATTATATTATAACTTCTTTACTGAAGTCATTCTTAATCATAGACGAAAGTAGCTTGCGAGATCATCCATAGATCTGCTGGTCTTGTTGATACAGCACTCACAAACGTAGAGGGAAAGATGGTATGGATTATTCTGATCTAATATGCTAATTAGAGAAATTGATCGGCTTACTCTAATGTCTCCCTTGTAGAAGCAGAATCGAAAATGTGCAAGTGTGGATGAAGAGCGATTCCCAAAAATCAACAAATATGTGACGCCTACAAGAGAGATAATTCATATCCAATTGTTTAAGATCACAGATAGTATGTTAATTATCTCGTTATAATATCTTCTACGCTTTAGTCACCTAGCGACAACTCCCCTACGTTGCATCATCGTAAACGGATGCGTGAAGATCTTCAACCAAATTTGGTGGAGACCGTTGTTAGTGATTATGAATATGACGAAGAACAGAAGGAATCTGATAACGAAAAATATTCTGATGATGAAGATTCTGAAATTGAGATGAGCGAAAATACCCTTGAATCCTTTGATGAGGCAGATCAACTCATTGAGTCAGAATGGAAATTATCGAGTGGGAAACTCGTCAAAAACGTCCTTTCAGAAAAAGCATTAAATGTGTTTGAGAGTTGTAAAAATTCGAAAAGATTGAATGCTTATCAAGCCAGTGTTATTAGGTGTGATATCATGTTTTGATTGATTATTGCACTCACAATAGAGCAAAACCACTGATTTATTTCTTAAAATATAGGCTCGGATTTTCTTCTGTCGTTGACTTGTCTTCCGAATTTCAAGATGGCATGAGAACCTGGTTCGGAAGTGAATGGGCCGGATTAAAACAGAAAGCGCAAAATCAGATAAACATGATACCAATGAAGTTTGAAGGCCGTGTTCTAGATAGCATTATGAAGGTTGAGAATGTATGTAAAACAGCTTGTTGGTTGATAATTTTAATTTCTGTACAGTATATTAACATTATTCTGCACAGCTATGTTTAGAATATCAGTATTGGGAAGCGCAAGATTACTTATTAAACCAAATGAAGGATCGTTCCGCTACAAAAATCTATCTTCAAATCGTGAAAATATACTTTACAATGTAAATCATTTTTTTTAATTGTAGTTCAGTAACTGTTCCTATAAATATTAAAACTAATGCACCTTTTTTATTGCTAGCTTGGATACGCTACTTAACAACCCATACGTCTTTGTGGATGAAAATAACAAAGAAACAAAGCTAACGGAGATGGAATTTGTTCTCAAAACAGTGGCCCCGGTTATGGACATTATGTTTTAAGATATCAATCATCTTGTTAGACTTTGATGGTAACCACCTATTTTATTGGGCACGCTTAATATGTAAATTTTACTATTTGCACTTTATAATAGGAAACTGTATCGAAGGCTAGCATCACATATAGAAAAATAGATCTGAAAATTGAGACTCGAGGGCAATGCATAGAGCTCAGTCACACGGAATGTGCGCGGTCACCTACACCGGCCAAAATCGTTCGGGATCGTAGTAAAATTCTACGTACTAACAAGTGCATCCTTGACAATATTTTAAATCGGAACATTTCTGATCAAGCTGTTGAAGATTCAGCAGTGTTTGCTTTCCAATTCGCTGGTAAGATGTGTTTGTATCGCTAAATTGAAAATTGTTATACCTAACATTTCATCACTGCGTTAGGATTATATGGTCAACTCCTAGCTGTGGATTTGTTTGATAATGGTTTATACTTTGGCTTGGAAGGACCTGACTTCAAGTTTCCTTCGCAATTACCTAATATCAAACCTCTGCGCCAAACATTAGAGGTATTATACTGCTTCAAGGTTTGAAATATATTTTTTAATTGTTGGTTTTCTTTAATAAGAAATCTTTTATTTACTATTGTCAATTATAGGAACGTATAATTCAGAAGGCTACTACTCTGTTACAATTCGATAAACAAATAAACCCGTATAAAAAAATTTTCCATAGTGTTGATGAGAAGCAACCGGAACCAAAACATAAAAAGATCAAATTCATCAGATCAACATACTTTACACCACGAAAACGTAATCAAAATTGATATTTTTTTTATTGATACTATCATTACTTTATCATTTACATTAACCTTTACTATGCCTGTAAATTCTCACCTATTTTACAATAATGTTAATTATGTATTTTATGTATTAGCTGTTAGACTAAAATTAATGCAATAAAATTTGTCCGCGTTGAACTATTTTTTATACAGTATGTGCGGATTGTATTTTGTATCGATGTATATGCTGTGTGTGGTATGTAGTGTGGATCAGAATTAGTGCTCCAAATTTTTGGCTGTTTGCAATCAATATTTGTATAACTCTAATCGTTCCCTGAAGGAACGGGTTTTCATAACTGTTATCTTGGTCACGAACCATATAATGGGCAACGATTACTAAATTACTCCAGGATATTGAATATTTTATTGCGCCACAAGTCATGTGTCGTTGTGACAGCCTGACACAATCTTGGTAAAGTTTTTTGCTTATAAAGTTTCGTCCATAGTTCGGGCATATAATTTCCCTCTCTTAGCACTGCGGGAGAAACATTTTTGAAAATCTCTAATTTTTTTCTTGCAGTGTCCATCATTT
>NQWY01003238.1:0-12005 GCA_019425655.1 Rhizophagus prolifer
AAATATATATATATGAAATTTATTCAATCATCACACCATTGTTATGTTACAATAAATGTTTCTATTTCTTCAATATTAAACCAATCATATATTTTTAAATTATTTTCATAATTTTCATAACAATTATTAACATATAATTTTTGATCTTTCATAAATAATGAACCTCGACCGAAATTAAATCCAGAATGATCATAATCCAATATAGCTTTAGGATAATTTATTACACGACTCATTTTCATATTACTAGTATCTTCACTATTTTCAAATGAGGTCATTACTAATTGTATTAAACCCAATAGAACTATAACCACCAAAAATCTTTTCCGAATTTTTAACTTTAATTAAAACTAAACTTGCTACTTGACCTTTACATTTATCTTTAAATGATTTATTACTAATCCCATCACGACTACCACGATAAATAAGATCAAATTTTTGTAAATTATATAATGGATCATCTTTAATGATGCGAACAAATTTTGCACTTTTTTTATTGATCCAATTATTAATTATATTTGCAAGTCCAGGTTTGATGATTTTTGATTTAATTTTTATTTTTCTAAGCGATAAATATGTGATATTTGTTGATAGCGTTCCACCTTTATTAAAAGATCTTACAACTTCCTCATAAATTTGTTTAGGAAAAATAGCCTTATAAGGATAAACTTTATCAAAAAATTCAGGAGGATGAAATTCCATAAACCGAATAAGAGGAATTAACCTAATCAAGGTTTTCTTTAACGCTTCATAATCCTCATGATCCCATATGGCTCTATTGCTATCCAAACCAGTTTGTTCGATACCCCATTTAATCAAATAATCCCAAATGACAGTTTCTTCAACCTGTAAATCATCTCGTTTAAGTAAATAATAAAGAATATCTTTGTCTAATTTGGAAAAATCTTTTAAAGTAATAAATGATTGTAAGTCCATATAAATGGATTCAATACAATATTCTTGCAATTTCTCACAGTTTGCAAGTTTAGATATCGTATTAAGAACGTTAACAAAATTTTGTTGAAACCATGATGGTCTTTCTTTAATTAAATAAGATAAACAATTTTGAGCATAATTAAATAATTCTTCAAGAAGCAACTCATCAGATGCAACTAAAAGTCCAAGAATATCTTCACCTGGCTTATTTATCAAGTTAAGTTCACCTGTATAAATATATCTTAAAAAGAAAAATTACGAAATTTAATTAATTATAATTGGTCATAATCATAAATAAATAAATAAATATACAAAATAAAATATTTACTTTAAAATCATTTCAAAAACAGTAGGAGAAATATTTGGTTTATTAAACATAATCATATTATTCTTTTTTGTAATCCATTCATTTGAAAATGCACTCCTGAAATAAGGTGAACGAGCACGTAATATAACCGAATGTGCTTTAAATTCTTTAGTATTTCCATTTTCACCAACCTGAATAATAACATTGAAATCATCAGGATCATTTAATATAAAAGAAAGGTCTTTTGAAAGACCAGAATGGTATATTAAAGCCATTTTAACTCTTGTGTCCGAGAAAATTCGGACCGTAAATAACTTTAAATGCACAAATCGGACCGTATTTAACTTTAAATGCACAATGATGCAATTATGACGATTCCGTGTAACGGTATTGCTAACGCCATCAAAAAAAAAAAAATGTTTACGTAAACAAATTATATCGAAATCAAATGTAGTTTATATTGAATTCGCTCGTTTCTAAAAAAAATGGGATATATTCGAACTTATAATTATTATCACTTAATCATATTAAATGATTTGCGGGCTAATTACGCAAATTTTTTTTTAGTTTCTTAATTGATTTTAACGCATTTTTTTAGAATTGTGCTACCTCCATGCAGATCATCTGATTAAAAAAAAATTTTTTTTTTTCACCAAAATTGCGTCAAAAATCCACCCATCATATGCGGCGCGCACATGCCGCGCAGTGAAAACAAACACTGCTGACAGTACGATTTTATAGTATCACATAGTATGGTTATTTTAGTATGGGTAATTTGCCTATCGTAATACTGATTTACTAATTACTATATACCCCTTACTCCGATCTCCAATTGATCACCATTTTTACCATAACGTAAAAATTATAAATATGTTAATATGTTGTTTAAACATTATCGTTATAACTTTTTTTTTAATATTTGATATAACATAAAATGGATCTTGTAAAGGCGAATGGTGAAAATTCTTTTGACCCAACTCCAAAATTAATATCTAGTACTATACCAATTAATTTTATTTCTTTTAATGATAATGATCGTAACTGTATTTATTGTAGGAAAAATTACGTTCTGACGTATTATTGTGAACAAAAATATTGCAAAAAATGTTTATCAAGTTACCTAACTAATATTACTGATAATAACATATACTTGGACGTATATGTATTCAAAAGGAACTTAGAATGTAATGAACATGAAATAAGTAGGACAAAAGAACCACAAAATATTCAAGAATGTCGCAGAAATTGCTTAAACATATTACATTTTAAACAAATACACTATAGCTATACTCGTTTGCCTTTTCGTGATTTATTGCACGACAATGTAATTGAAAGTGAAAAATATTGTACACTATGCGGAAAACATTTTATTCCAGGATTTTTACCTATTAATGAATTATTTTCTATATTATGTTCAGATTGTTATTTAATTTCTTATGGATGTATAGAGTCAATTTCAACTAAAAAGCCTATTCTTATTATTTATTTACCATGGTGGCATAATATATCTCATTGTGAAATTTGTGGCACATACTTAACATTTACATCAGACTGTCAAAAGTATTGTGAGAAATGTTTAATATTCTATACTGGATGTAGATATTGTCTAACAACAAATATTATTGTTGGAATTACAAATCAATCTCAGTGTAAAAAGTGCAAAAGAACAACATCAGTCATTGTAAATATTTTGAGTGGTAATAGTGAATTGGATGATTTTCTCCTTAATTTATTCCCTAACATTCACAATAATTTAAAAATAGATAAGTTTATAGACAAAATAAAAAATATTGACAAATATTTTCTTCCATCGAAAATACAAACAACTATTCAATCTATGTGTCAAAATTATGAAAATACTCGATCAGTAAAGTTGATGAATCAGTCAGAAAAGTTGATGGAATGGATACCATTTTCTCGATTTAAAGATGTAAAAGAAATAGCAAGAGGAGGATTTGGCATCATATATCTTGCTCGGCAAACTTGGGAAAGTGTCATTTTAAAAAAATTCAAACATTCTCAAGATACCAGCAAATATTTATTGAATGAGGTAGCAACTATTTTAGGATTTTAAATAATTGTATTTTTTATTTTACAAAAAGATTGATTTAAATTATTGTTATTGGAATTTCTAGTTAAAATCAAACCAACATTGTTATGAAATCGCAAATAATATTATTAGAATTTATGGCGTTACAAAAGATCATAAATCAGGTGATTATATGTTAGTTATGCAATATGCATCAGGAGGAGATTTACATAACTGGTTACAAAAGAATTTTAAAAATCTTACGTGGAATGAAAAATTAATTATTTTACAACAAATTTCAGAAGGGTATTATATCAAATTATTTTACTGCAGTTATTCTCTATGTTAAATTTTAGCTTATTAATTTTTTTTTTATATTTAGACTTGAAGCTATTCATGAAGCTGATTACATACATCGAGATTTTCATAGCGGAAACATATTACTCAATGGCGATCAATGGAAAGTTGCAGACCTAGGATTATCACAACCTGCAAATAATCCATCAAATAATGAAATATATGGAGTAATTCCTTATATCGCACCAGAGATATTTAAAGGGACTTCATTTTCTAAAGAAGCTGATGTTTATAGTATGGGTATGATTATGTGGGAACTTACAACATGTTATAAACCTTTTGCTAATGTTGAACACGATCATAATCTCATATACAAAATTCTTGATGGAGAACGACCTAAAATTACAGAAGATACACCAGAATGTTATGCAAATTTAATGAAAAATTGTTGGGATCCTGACCCTGAAAAAAGACCCCTGGTAAAAAATATTTGTGACACTCTTGATAATTGGCTATTAAGAAATATTTAACAAAGCTGAATTAAAAAGAAGAGAGTTATTAAAATCAGAGAAGCTTGGTCCTGAATCTACTAAAAAGCTCCATCCAAAAGCTATTTATACAAGTAGACCATTAAGCTTTTTCATTTCTCAATGTTCATCTATAAATTCTTTAAGTGGTATGTATTAGAAAAATGAGTAAATAAATGTGAATGTTAATAACTAGTCTTCAGATAAATATACTATTTTTTTTTATAGGCTACATTTCAAGAGAACTAGATTTTGACATAGATATTATAAGGTAATAAGGTATCAAAATGTGCAAGCAACTTCTTTAGGTAAGCGAAATGTTAAAGAACTAAATTTGGAAATTAACAATAATAATGGTAAATGTTTACTTATTTTATAATCACCATGATTATATGTATACATACTCATCTTTTAATTTTGAATAGGAAAACGTGTTAAAATCAACGTTCCGAATGAGCACACATGAGTTATATTCTATATATAGATTATATAGTTGTAACCCTAACCCTAACCCTTTGCCCTTTTCCTAAATTAAAGGAGGAGAAATCATCGACCTTATTTTTCCTTATGACCATTAAATTAAGAAATACCTTTTAGTTTTTGATGGGTTGTGTCATAGAAAATGTCTAAACTAATTTTGAGTTCTTCTAGAATAAGCGAAAGAGATATACGCTGAATGGTTATCATTTGTTTATAACACATATTGTGTTTTGTAATAATTTATATTGCAAATATTTATTGTTCAATTTATTGTTCAGTAGGAATTGATAATGATAGTATTAATACTTTCGTAGGTTTTCTATTAGAATAATTTATTTTTAATTCTCTCATTATATAGTACTTCAGTATACAATTCACTAATTTATATCTATATTTTATCAAGAAAATTTTTCTTTATATTTTATCCCACTTATTAGCAAAACAACCGGACCTTAAGAGAAAACTATACGCTTTCTATTAATTCGTAATAGAAAAACTATAAGAAATATACAAAAGATATTTATTAGAAAAATTAAAGGGCAGAACATCAAAAACGCTGGATAACAAAAAAAAAAATATATAAAAAGCAATAATCAACGTGTAAATTAAAAAATGTGTGCACAGAACGCCACAGTCTAAAATTAAAATTTGAAAGCTGGATCATTTTAAAAAAATAAAAACAGAAAAAAATCTCCTGACGTATTTTTATTAAATATTACGGCATCATGGGTTTACGGGTTTACGCTATATTACAGCATTATATGGACGAGTAAATAACAATTAATCCCAGTAATCCGCAGTATACAAAATGATAAAATCGCACTTTTTCCAAATTTGTAAGAATGATAACAAATAACGTAAATAATATAAATTCAGTTGATAAACACTAATTTTAATACCATTGATCGAATCATTTCGCTTAAATTATGTCGAATTCGAGTTGGTGAAAAAATAGTTTGAGATGACTTTTCTTTAATCATATATATGCAGAACTAGATAATTATAATGAACTACAATAAGCTTCTTAACATATGGCAAAATAAAATAAGTTGGGTTAAAATTGCTTTTTTTTAAACGTTGTGCATCAGATGTGTCGATTTATGTGACGCACGTGACGCACTGACGCACGTCAGTCTGTTAGTTAAGCGCATCTGACGTTCAACAATTAAATATAACTGTATTGTTACACAGCCACATCTTTTTTTTTTTACGCTTCGCTCATAATAGAATACAATTTAGCAAGACTACTGTACACTTGATGGCATAATTAATAAATATACAAGCTCTCTTTGCTAGAACGCCATCACGAAAAGCTTTAGTTAATATGAACTTTTTTGAACGAATAAAGAATATATTACTTGTTCCTTTCAACAAAGAAATTGATACAAAATCTACATAAGAAATTACTATGGAATTATAATCAAAAGTTTGATACCTGTTTCAATAGTTGAAACGTATTGTGCAGAATACCCGCTAAAACTGATTATCATGCAGGTCAAAAGCAGCTATGGGAATCATTTAAACAAAATTGGGCTTTGTAAGACACTTGAAAGTTTGTTAACAAAGCCTTCTTTTCATTTATTAGCAGAAAACTAACTATCTCATGTGCAGGTAAATCAAATAACTAGTCTTTGAATATTACAAAAAATGCATTATTAATTTAAAATCTTTTTTTTTTATAGATAAATATAATGTCTTATGATGCTGATGGTGATTATAAATACATTTGTCATGTCTGATCACTTTACTTGATTTTTCTTGGGCCAAACAACTTACTTCCAAACAAGCTATTGAAGTGGCAGCCTTTTTAGTTTGTTTGATTTACTGGCTCTTCTCCAACTACTTACAATCTGACAATGGAAAAGAATTTTGTGCTAAAGTAATTAAAGAACTTGCTAGTCTTTAGCCATCTGTAAAAATTATCTATAAGGTTTAGTAGAAAGGAGAATGATATTTTACAACAAAAATTAGGGAAATGGAAAGAAATCTTAATATGGACTTCATTTAGTGGTCTATGAGTAATTACCACATAAAATCCCTTACGAACTCGTTTATGAGATAGTAGACTTCATGATATTATAGTTTAATTGATGAATTATTTATTTGTCAGATGAATAAAACATTGAACAAAATTGTAGATTTTAAAGTTTCAGATTAAATTCAGACGGTGATTTTGATTTTAACGAAAATTTGCCCGCCAAACTAATTATCACTAATATTTAAGTTGATTATTTAATATCAAAATCATTTCATACGGTAATACCCTTGTAATTATTTACTGATTTTTATTGTTGATTTTTATTGTAGTTATTTATTGATTTTTATTGTAATTATTTATTGATTTTTATTGTAATATTTATTGATTTTTATTACAATTTTGGCAATTTTTATTATTTTGAATTTTAGATTTCGCAAAGCCAATATTGAAGTAATACATTGGAAAATAGGAGGAATGAAGTATCGGATCAGCCTATTCCTATTGATCCTGTTTTTGTTGACATTACAAATAAGGTTTCATTAAAAAAAGGGGTTACAAACCATGGAATATTATTAAGAGAAGCTACTTAATGGGACCCTACAAATTATACTGAAAAAATGGTTAACCAAATGAATAAAGGCCAAACAACTATGAAGTTGGAGATTTAGTAAGAATTCCTTGCACTAACCATCCTACGTTCCCATGCAAAATCCTGGAAAAAATTTATCATCAATATCGGTTGGGGTCTCAATTTGGAGTCATTTTCTCTATTTATACCAGAAGAATTTAATTCTAATGATGCTAGCCAATTTCCAGAACTTGAAACAATACTTACAAATACAATTATTATTAGAGGGGTTGCACGTCTTCATCAAGCAGTACAATTTGTAATTGTAAATGAAATTGCAACAGTAATAGGTGCTATTGTAGAAAAATGAGAAATAATTATAGAAATGACATGATGGTTGGCAATGCCAAAACAAACATAAGATAGTTAAGTAAGTAAAATTTTACACAATAATAATATAACAAATTATCAAATTTATATTTTTAGAGTATAATTGAAGAAAGAAGAGATATTAGAAATATTTTAGTTTAAATCTGTGATGTTGAAAAATTTGTATTTTCACTATTTCACAATATAATTTCTTGATTTGGTGAATAAAAAGTAAATAGTTGCATCAGATGCCAACGCACCTTTATTAACGACATCTGATGCACAACATATATATGGTAAGATATGTCGGCTCAATTTGAATTTTTATAAAAATGATAAATTTTTTTTCAACCGAAAATATTGTACGTAAGAAAATTTTGTTATTAAAAGATCATTTATTTTTTTATGGGAAATTAATGGTAAACCTTCTATAACATAAATAACATAATGAAATTTCTTCTATAAGAATTCCGTTTTTATCATTAAAAGTATTCAAATTAACCCTAATAAAGATATTAATATTTTTATTTAATTTTCCATAAAAAATATGACGAAAAATTTTAATTTATTACAGTTATAATTTTTTTATATCATTTTTCACATTAATTTAAACCCCTCTCAATTTTTTGGACACAGTTTGCATAAATTTTAGATTATTATACAAATAGTAATATTTTTGTTACTCATGATTAATTCAATTACGGATTTTAGATGATGGAAAATTCAAATCAGGAGCAAATTTTGTGCACGTTCAAATAAATATTTGTTTATATTGTTTATATTAGACAAATGATTGCCAGAATTAATCATATGACATTATACTGTATTTGAAAATTCTGACAAACGGTTTATTTACTGTTTACTGTAGAAATTTTCCTTATTTAGTAGTTCCATGAAAAAAGTTTATTAACTTTTAAAAAATCTTATTTACATAAGCAAATTTAACAAATCATTAAAAATAAATAATAATATTTTTTTTTGGAAATCGATTAAAGAAGACCGGTTTATTTCCTGTTAAAAAACGTGTTTAACTATCATTTTGATATACTGATTATTAATTGTGCGTAAACATTCTTAAGAAAGTTTTGATAACAGAAGATTCTTATTTATCTAAATATTATCATTATTTAATACAATGTATCATCAGTTAAAATATAAATATGTTGAATTTTAAAAAATTGCTCATAAAATAATAAAATGGAACTAGTAAATACAAATGATGAAAATTCTTTTGACTCAACTCTAAAGTTAAAATCTAGTCCCATACCAATTAATTTTATTTCTTTTTATGAGGATGATCGTAACTGTATCTATTGTGGAAAAAATTACGTTCTGACGTATTATTGTGGTCAAAAATATTGCAAAAAATGTTTATCAAGTTACCTAACTAATATAACTGATAATAACATATACTTGGATGTATATATATTCACAAAAAACTTGGAATGTAATAAACATGAAATAAGTAAGACAAAAGTACCACAAAATATTCAGGAATGCTGCAAGAATTGCTTGGACATATTATGTTTTAAACAAATATCATTTGTTTATAGTGAAATTTGGGATAATAGTTTTTTCAATGATAGTTTATATGATAATGTAATTGAAAGTGAAAAACAATGTAAACTATGTGGAAAAACATTATGTCAAGAATCAAATCCGCTTGAAATGGACTCTCTCAAATTTTGTTCAGATTGTTATTTTATTTCTTCCGAATGTATAGAATCAACCTTGACTAGAAAACTTATTCCAATTATTTATTTAGCATGGTGGTATAATAAAACTGATTGTGACGCTTGTTATTCTCGCTTAATATTTACATCAGACTGTCAAAAGTATTGTAAGAAATGTCTTATATTTTATTCTGGATGTAGATATTGTTTAACAACAAATATTATTTTTGGATTAACAACTCAATCTCAATGTAAAAGATGCAATAGAATATCATTTATCGCGAGTATTTTTAGTGGAAATATTGAACTAGATGAATTTCTTCTTAATTTATTCCCTGACATACACAATAATTTGAAAATAAATGAGTTTGTAGACATTGTAAACAAAGCAAAAATTATTGATAAATATTTTCCTCCACTAGAGATAAGATTAACTATTCAATCTATTTGTCAAACTTATGAAAAATCTCCATTAAAAAGGATGTACAAGTTGATAGAATGGATACCATTTTCTCGATTTAAAAATGTAAAAGAAATAGCAAGAGGAGGATTTGGTATCATATATCGTGCGACTCAAATTCAGGAAACTCTGTTTCACTTTCGGGGTGAAAGTGTCATTTTAAAAAAATTTAAAAATTCTCAAAATATCAGCAAATATTTTTTAAATGAGGTAGTAACTTTATGTATTTATAAATTTTTGTCATTTTATAAAATGATTTTAATTTTAATCCTTATTATTAAACCTTTTTAGTTAATATCAAATCAATACTGTTATGAGATCAATCATCATATTATTAGAATTCATGGCGTTACAAAAGATCCTAAATTAGGTGATTACATGTTAGTTATGCAATATGCATCAGGAGGAGATTTACATAATTGGCTACAAAAGAATTTCGAAAAAATTACGTGGAATAAAGAGAAATTAATTATTTTATGGCAAATTTCAGAAGGGTATTTATATCAGTATATTTATTGTAGTTATTCTATGTTAATTTTAACTTATTAATTGTTGTTTTTCTTAGACTTGAAACTATTCATAAAGCTGATTACATGCATCGAGATTTTCATAGTGGAAACATATTAGTTGATTTACTTCGTATTTATAAAAGAGAAAGATTTGAAAAAGAACATCGATGGTTAATTGGAGACTTAGGATTATCACAACCCGCAAATAATACATCATCTAATAATGAAATATATGGAGTAATACCTTACATCGCGCCAGAAATATTTAAAGGCTCTGCATTTTCTAAAGAAACTGATATTTATAGTATGGGTATGGTGATGTGGGAACTTACAACAGGCTGTAAGCCTTTTGCTAATGTTGAGCATGATATTAATCTAATCTTTAAAATTCTTGATGGAAAAAGACCTGAAATTACAGAAGATACACCAGAATGTTATGCTAATTTAATGAAAAGTTGTTGGGATCCTGATCCTAAAAAAAGACCTTCGGCAACAAAAATTCATAATATTTTCGGTAGTTGGTCTTTCAAAAATAAACATAATGATATATTCAATAAAGCTGAATTAAAAAGAAAAGAGTTATTAAAATTAGAGAAACTTGGTCCTGAGTTTAATAAAAAACCCCATCAAAAAGCTATTTATACAAGTAGACCATTAAGCTTTTTCATTTCTCAATGTTCATCTAACAATTCATCTTTATTTGACGGTAATGGATAGGGTACTTGTTTTATATAATTTGTCTTAAAATGTTTTTTATTATTAATGAATATATTTTAAATTTTTTTTTAGTTTACGTTTCAAAAGAGCTAGAATTTGATATAAAAATTGAGAGGTCCCCAACGATTTAAATTTTTTCGTCTAAATGCAATTTATATAGTGAACCATTAAATGTACCAGCAACTTTGAGAAAGAGAAAGATTGAAGAATTAAATATTGAAAATAATGGTAAATAATTGCTAATCTCAAATATAGGAAAAAAGAGATTTTGTTGGTGACAATATATTCTACATAGTTAATTTCAGTTTAGGATGGAAGTGATCAAAGTATTATTATTTTTTATTAGATCCTTTTTATATTAATTCAATTACAAACGACTTGATATCATGAATTTAAATATGAATGTACAAATAAGCATTATTTTTTATTTATAAGTCTTATTAACGCTCGTATTTGTATCACATTATCTCATATATAAATAAAATCTAGCTTTTATGATTAATTTTCTTAGTAAAACTGTAAATAAACTTAAGTTATTAATGTTCAAATACACTTCAACTAATATTTGCTGCTTGTAGTAAATACTTCATTTCAATATGAATTAATAAATCTACTATTGTATCACTAAAATCATGATTTAAATATGCAAAGAATAATAAGATAGTGAAGTATACTTAATTACGAAGTTTAATTAATAAGGTTTTGATTTTACGATTAGAATATTAAACAAATCATTTTGAAATTGAAATATACTGTAATTCGTAAAATTTGTGTTGAGGGAGCATTTACTCTTCGGATTATCTCACTAATGTGGTGCAGCTTAATCAAGATGACGTACCTCAAATGACAGCTGGCCTAGTAATGCTGGCCAAACATGCACGGTACTATAATATTGGGCCGATAATGTACATTCTGACGCAAATCGTCATCTGACAACATATCAGATATGTATGTAGATCAAAATCGGCTAAATTAGTTTAATTCCGGCCAAATTTTGGCCGAAATCACAATTCTGGCCTGAAATCGGTTAAAATTGAAGATTTCAAATAAGCAGACTAATTGTAAATTGTGAACGTGTTTAATTATTTTATCTTTGTCGAAATCATTTCCTTTTTTTTTCTTTTAAAAACAAGCTTCTAGAAATTGCTCTATGTAAGT
>NQWY01003245.1:0-11150 GCA_019425655.1 Rhizophagus prolifer
ACCTGTAATTGAATAATATAGCATTTTTAAGGGCCGGAATCCAGCGTCGCTAAAGAAAAAATTTTTTAAATAATCATACAATAAAAAAATTATTGACGAATCTTAATTCCCCCAGTTTTAAGCAATTGGTTACACTATTTTTCAGTCGGGTTGTAATACAAATTTTGTTAGTTATTTTTTAGGCAATATTGCCAATTTGTAATAAAGTCGCAACCTTAAATGGCAAGTATATGTTGATCAAATTTGTAAAACTAATATATGATAGTGTAAATTTATACTTCGGAACATTTGTTCTGTAACATTTAAAAGAAAAATTTGAGCAAATTATCCCAAAAGCCATTTAAGAGATAATAAAATAGTTCACTGAAATGTATTAATAGTCTTCACCGGTTCGGAGGCGGATCACGAATTAATTCATAACGTGAATGCCGATCATTTCGATTGTTACTGAATTAAAAAATTAATCTAATCGTTTGTTGATCACCAGTATTTATTATATCATTTTTGTTGGATTGAATATTCAGGTGGGTTGGTTAACCATTTAATTATATTAACTGTTATTCTTTTTGAGTGTTGAAAAATTATATCTATATAGTACCTATATAACAAAATTGATGATGTCATAATTATGTAATTATACGTGAATCTAAATTTTAGATTGTGCCGTAAATGATGATCATCTTATTTCTGTTATATTTTATAAGCAACTTACTAATTTTAGATCCCCTTGGACGCATGAATTTTCTGATTTTGTGTTTTTTCTTCTGTTTTTCTTTAATTTAATGAATGCTTACATACATTTTTTTACATTTTATTCTTTTTTTTAGGCGGCTGGCTTAGCGCTGGCTTCCTCAGATGTATAGTAGATTACATTTAAATTTTTTAACTTCTTTTCTTTTAATAAAACATTGCTAACTTTTTTGTTCATTTTTTTTTAGATGTCTGGATTCAGTGGGACCAGCTTTGTAACTAACATTTTGTATTTCCATTTTTTTAGATGGCCAGTTCTTTGGTAAGTATCACTTTGCAGAAACTATAAAATTTTTTCCAATGTTAATATGATACTGATACGGTACCGATAAAGTATCAATATTGTTCCAGCTCATATTCCCAGAATGACATGTCACGAGACAGTTACCATTAAGTAACGGTAAAAATAATGACACATCATCAAGTATCATTGCGATGTTATCACTATATTATTACACGAATTTTAAAGACATTTAATACAATATATTTTCAACGTCATATAAATATTAAAATAACATAATGATATATTAATTATATATGAATTATTAAATGGCCATAAAATAGTATATGTTAGATAGCCTTAATCTTACATTAAAACCTTAGAAAATATGTTATTAACAATGAATCTAAACCACTATTAAAAATATAATTTTTGAACGGTTCTTTTTGGCTATCTTTTTGAAATGACGTTGATCATCTTTTAGGGGAACGACATGTTTGAAGCTATCTTATAAAAGAGGTTATCGCACGGCCTACTATAACTGTTTGTAAGCATGATCCTATAGGGCCGTACGATAACATAGATATTGTACGGTGGTATTTACATTGATTAACATCACTTCGTGACGTTAACCAATATAAATACAACACCGTACAATATCCATAACAAAACAAATTTTTAATAATGTATGTTAGAAATTGAAATATGAAAAAATTAAATTACGGTAAGGAAACAATAAAGAAAAATTACGCTTACCAAATTCTGCATTCAAGGAGACCAAAAAAATGGATTATATGTATTTCAAAACTGAGAGAGATTGATGAATTTTCAGGACTGATCGATTTCACTTTGACAAATGTTGAAGTATTAAATAAGAATGAATAAGAAGTTTCAGAAAAGTTTCGCCATGATTTAGTTAAATTATTTCGCTCTTGCAAATAATTTTGACATAGTAAAAGTCTATTTTATTGCCACTAATATTTTATTCGTAGTAACCATCTATAAAAAAAACAAACTGTTCTTCAAATTAATAATCCTAATATAAGAATTAATAAAAATTTTTTACATCTACCAGCAATTACGCAGGGTAGTATTTAAATATGTTTTTTTTAACAAATTATGTTGAACGATTTCCTAATTGTGGAATAACTTTTGGAAAAATGGAAATTATTGCCACTGCTAAAAACATACAAACTGGTCAAAGTTATAGAACTACTTTTAAATTTAACTTTGATGACTAAAATATGATATTGTTTATAAATAAATGTATTTTTGATGAGTACTAAATTCATTCATCATCAGCGAGAGGCAAAGTTTAGATATATATTGAGACTTTGAGCAAGTAAATACAAGTAGAGAGAAATTTATGCAGTTCGCTTGTAATGATAATAAATATGAAAATTTATAATTATTTTATAAATATGCAATAAATATTAAACGTTCTCTCACTTGTATAGTAATATGACTTATTTTTATTTTTTATTTTTGTACAAAGACACTCATTAGATCCTAAAGACCAATAGAACAAAGTCAACTATTACTATATCTATATTACAGATTAATGAAACCCTATAACCAGAATTGCCGGCTGTAATTTTAAACATTTAGCCTTGGCATGCACGTCTATGGGTATAAAAAGTAAAAAATAATCTATAATGGGAACCAAATAATACAGAAAAAGAGAAAGAAGAAGGAACGTCTAAAGACGTATGAGATAACCAAGTACCACTATGTAAAAAGTTACTGGAAGTATAAAGGATCCACAAAAACGGGTCCGACCTGGAACGGTCTATGATCGTACAAGCGGATTCAAACTTCGAATGACGACGGCTATCGCCGTCATGTGCCGGAGACCTGGGGGTCGGAGTCACGTGTACTTATCGGAGGAACGCGAGAATTGATTGAAGAAAGACAGTATAGTAATATGACTTGGTTAATATTTTAAACTTTTAAATAAGTTAGGCAAACACGTGATTTATAATTATATTCCAAAAATTTGGCAAATTTCTTGTGCGAAATCGTTTGAAGGCTGGTTCAATGCCCTTTCGATCTTGCAATCATGTTTGGATGAAAAGATTGGAACGCACAAGGAATTGTGGTCATGTGATTGATAGTGTCGTTTGTAATGACTTTGATTTACTACTCAACTTTGACTCGTACTTGAATTGACTCGTTTTAACTTCCTGATTTGAATCCAAGCTCTAGTTGGAATATATCAATTAATTATGAATTTATCCAATTTATTGACCTTTCAAGAGATTCCAAATAAAAAAAGATCTTATTATTTCTTTAGATCTCTCTATTATCATGAATTACAGTAAAGATTTGTGCTTAATAGAAATAAATTGAACATTCGCAATTTATTTGGCTTATTTTAATTTAAACAAAATTATTTACATATTTAGAATTTACTTAAGAATTAATAGTTAAACTAATTTAAATATGAAATAGATATTATCTATTGTTTTAAAAGTTGAACATGTTAGAGATGCTTTAAAAAATTTGTTTTTTTTTTTTCATAACAAATTTCAGCATTTATTTATTTTATCAAAATTTTAGTTGTACTGGAACACATATGGAAAAGTCTTTGGACCAAAACTGGGACCGAATTATCGATTGAGACAGTTCGGATAGGACCGACTCATCTCTAATAAATTTTTTTAAAACATGATAGAAAATATCCGTGATTACATTTATCTTTCTATTAAAGATATCAAAGATGATTTACTCTTAGGGGCTGTCTATAAAAGTGCAAATAGTATTAGAATGTCATAAGATAACAATTAAATTTATATACATACTCATACTCAATGGCGCTTCCACATGAATTACCACTCGTACATTATTCGAATTTATTCCCATTCCGAATCCAGATGTTGCGACCATTATTTGTGTATGATTAGATTTCCAGTTATTCATTGCTGTCTCTCTTTCATTATCACATAACCACCATGAAATTCAAGTTTTCCTGTAGCTTATTATATAAGTATTCACAACTGGTACGTACAATACATAATCATGCGTCCATGTAAATTTGTATTTATTATACTTATAATTTCAGTCTCGGATTTCTTTTCTCTCCTTCACGTTGAAAATTATTTCAGATCGATGACTCGTAGAACCACGGATTTATGAAAAACTATTCCTCAATAGTCAAGTTTGTACAAATTTCATCCACTTCTAATCGTGTACATGTTGCTGTAAGTAGCATAATTGGAGCTAATTTCCAATATTTTTTAACATTCCAAGTCGTCCCCAAGCTTCCCTAAATAATTAATCACATTACTAATAGAATTAATATCTTTATACTGATATCTATTATTTTTATATTACCTGAAATCCTGATATGCTATAATGCAATGTGCTTCATCGATCACAAATTGAACCTTTTTTTGCTCATAAAGTCGTGTAATAAATCTACAAAATCCTTCATTGGATACTAATTTTTCGGGGGTAACAAAGAGTACCTTTATCAAACCACACGCTATTTCTTCAAAAATTCTTTCTTGGATGCTTACTCCCTGTACTAAACTGGCATATAAGGTAGCGCATGGAATACCTGCATTTATGAGTTCTCGCTCTGAATTGATTAAATTCTAACAATTTTGAACGTCCATTGGCGATTTTAGAGGACTGAAAACAATGGTCAATCCTTCAAAACAAATAGCCGACATGGCATAACATAAAGTTTTACCTCCGCCAGTCTTCATGGATACAAATGTATCTTTACCATCTAAATAAGCAATTATTGCTTCCCTCTGACCTTCTCGAAAGTTATCAAATTCAAAAGTCTTTTTTGCAGCAAGCGATATTAACATTTCTATTGTAGGTGGCTCTGGTTGTTGTCCATTAGGTATATATTTATCATTAATAATTCGTCCCCACAAATCTGCATCCACATAAAATGAACATATGCCACACAAGCCACGCGCACTCTTCTTAGCAAATGCATGACATGCAACACATTTCACTATTACATCAAAATCTCTTAAAATATCACCAAATTAGGCGTTTTACTTTTATATGACACCAATTCCTATAATAAATATTATAAATAACTGAAATATTTCATAAGATAAATGAAAAACATTAAATAAACATTAATTTATCATAGTCAAAACCGGCAAGTTCTTTTCTGTCATTGGCAAATTTTTCTTTTCTTGCCTCATTTCGTTGTTGAATTTCACTACGATTTCCAAGAACTTTTTGAGATCTTTCCTTTACAAATTTCAGTATATTGCATATGTCAGAATGCGAAAATTCTTTTTCAGTGGCTGCGATGTGGACTTTATCATAACATCTAATCCTTCATTTTGGTCAAGAACTGCTAACGCATGTCGAGTACTATAAGATGCCCAATAGTCATTCGTTTATCTAAATACTTAAGAATCTTTCTATTGAATGTTTCGTTATGTGAAGTGCGAAGTGTAGTTACAAGTCCTTGACCAGATGGTACTCGAAAAATTGTAGCAATGACATTTCGAAAATTTTCAATGTCAATTTGGGTATAATTTTTTAAAGTTGGATCTTGTAATTGCAGCTCTGGATTATCTTTTATCCAACAAACGTCACTCCAACACATGCTATGATCATCAAGTAAATGCCGAATTAGACCTTCTACTTGTATATAACGTGTTTCTTCATCAGTTGGTGCATTATCCTGATTAAGTTTTTTTCGAAATCCAGCACTAAATATACAAGAATTGAAATACCGTATAATGTGTTGTTCAAAAGGATGTCAACGTGAGTATTGCTTTTTCACTATCAATATAAAATAAAAAATTTTTGTTTCTATACATTAACTTACATAAATTTTTTCGAATATTTTGCTTACATGCTTCAGGTCAGCAAATATGCGACGAATGCATGCCAAAGTTCTATTTGTTTCTAGATCACCATCTACACATACATATAAGGTAAAGTCAGTTTGTTCTAATATAGGCATTATATCATTGAGCAATGCAAGTAAAATCGCATGTTCCATTTGTCTTGATCCACTAAAGTTTCCATTATAAATTACTTTTAAAGAATCATTTTCAGATTTACGAGAATGTTCCACTGTATGAAATCCGATTACAGGTTGATAATTATACCCTGCATTAGTAAAACTATTTCTTATATACCAGGAAAGTCACCCAAATACAAGAACTCTCCACTAGCCTGGTGCGCATTACGGAAATGTGACCATGAACAATCGAAGCCTATGGGCAGCACTTTTTCTTGACCTGGCAAATGAGTTGACTCCAAGTTATCTAAAATCTCACGTAAAATTACTTCACTGCTGAATTTTGCACTATCAGTAATAGGCTTACACATTCGAGCTTGATAGTTGTAAAAAGATTTTTCACTACATTGATTAGTTACTCCAAGCCAATGCTGTTTGAATTGAATTTTGATGTATTCCTCCAGCAAGTGCAGCCCCTGTGACTAATCGAGAATACTTTACTCCTGAATCTTCATTTGAGTATTGCGTTAATGTATTGCAAATAAGGCACGTAATAGCACAGGATATACTAAATCCTGATACTTTAGTGTAGAATGTTCGGTTTGATACAATGAGATCAAGGCAATTAGGACAAGGTAACGAAAGAAGAATGGAAAGATATCGTGAAGTACTCATAAAAATAACTGATCCTAATTTTTTCTTCCATTTCCTTTTCCACTAATTTCTGTATTTCTGCAGTATTAATTGTAGTTGCATCAATTTTAGTGATATTCTCAACCTCATGATTTAACGAAGTAACCTTTTCTTTTAATTTTTTTATTGTCTTATTTTGGGAATAGATTGTTTGTTTATATTCTAAATTTTTTAACATCAGAACTTGTGTTGTTTTAGGGGGTAGTACTTTTCCATCGGACTCAATTTGAATTCCATAAAGAATATTTGACTATTACCATTATTGTTGCTTTCACATAAGATGGCATCAATCTTTTCCTCTTCTCGTCTTAAACTATGATATAGTGTCTCTTCCTTTTTCTTTGCATTATTTCGTATATTTTCTGAAATTTCCTCCGAAAAATGTTAGGATATTGTAAAGAAAACCTTTCATGAACAATTTTTTGAAGTTTAATGATTATTTGATTATCATAAAGACCAAGAATCGATCGAATGGTAGTGTTTGCTTCAAGACCATACTTTTTTAACATACAATGAAACGCAAGTCGCTCAATACCTTGATCCTTCCTATCAGTATATGTTGTATCAGAACCAAACTCCTCCCAAAAGAAAAGTAATTGATTATTACTTTCTAGAATTGACAATTTAAATCTTTTTTTCCAGCACAAGTAAAAACCACATATCCAGATAATAATGGTATTAATAATTGTTCTTCTTCATTACGAAAAAAAAATATAACCAGCATTACGGTTTTGTTCTTCAGCAATAGATGTATCTTTTGCAGCGAGATTGAATACTTTTGCCTCATTATGCAAATTTAGGACGCGAAGACCTAGAATAATCAATAACTATCCAATCACCATTTGGCCGTTGTATAGCTTGTCGTTTATCAGGCTCTTGAGCAACAAGTGTTGCATACCAGGTATAAGGAGCGTTAGAAGGCATTGTGTCTGACGAATAAAAGCACTAAGTATAATAAAAATATGTCATTAATTATCAATATATAGTAATTTAGAGGTGTCTATTTATCAGTTGGTTGTAGCTTATGTATACACTAACAAAATAAAGTATTTTCGCGTAATTTATTCATATCTTCACATTTTTTATTAATATAATTTCTTTCATTCGAAGAAACTCAGCTCATTCGAGAGTTACTTCGTCACATTTCTATTATTTTAAGTATAAAACAACTAGATAACATAAAATTTAACTTACAACAAATAAAACTATGAGTATTTGAGAGGTAAACGCGAAAAAAATTTTTGTTCTACATTAAAGTTTTCGAAAAGATTTGATTTTATCAAAAATCACGTTAATTTTTAGATCACGATCTACTAATTAAAATGATCGCCGTTCACCAGCTAAAATTTGTCTCTCAACTTTTGAAATTGTTTCTTAGCAATTCTTCTTTTTTCCTCAATTATAAAAAAAATTCGGCACTTTTCTTAGTCTTCTACTTATTATTTTCTGCCTTATAATTGTTAACGCATTAAATTGTATAAAATTTAGGTAGATAGAAAGCATAAGTCCAAGAGTTTAAGTTTTTGAGGAGAAGCTAGTCCAGAGTAATAGGCTTGGAGTTCAGAGAGATGAGGTTTTGTTCAAGGAGATTGAGTTTTTTAATAATTTTATTATTTCTATTTGAGCCTCTAACAGTTCACCTTGTGTCTTGATTACTTTTAATTTTAGCTCCTCACATTTAGGGCAATATTTTTGTTTCTTTTCATAAAAAAGTTCATATCAGTATTGAAAAGTTAAATAAGAACTTAAATGCAATTAAATACCTTATACTGTGAACCATCATCAGCATCTACCATGTATTTTCTCTTTAGATCTGATTCGTTCTGGTTCAGAGTGGGTTTGATCCTTGGGTTCAGGATCTTCTTCTTCAGATACCAACTAAATGAGGGGACTCACTTGCTCATATTGTATCAGTTCTTTGGTGCCAAATTTATACGCCTCAGAGAACCTAATTACTATGGTTTTGGAAATATAAAATGTTTTGCCTTTCATCGTGCTTAGAAAAATACTGGCGTCTCGACGTGTATCAAAATGTACAATCCCACACCTGAAAAATGAATTATTAGTCAAGATACAAAATATAAACAAGTTGCCATCACTTACCCAAAATCTTTATTTTTAAGAACATGAGTAAAGCGAGGAGAGGGAATACTTTTTAACCATTCGCTTATTTTGATTTCAGTGAGATTTCGCAGGTTTCCTTTGAAAAAAACAGATTGATCATCTTTTTTACAGGCACGACAATCAATAATCCCTTCTTTTTTAAGAAAGAAAGAAAGAAATTAATGTTAATATACACAATGGCTCAAGATTGATAAATGAGACTAGACGATATCTTTTAACTGTTAAAAGGAAGGTACGTAACCGATTCCTCCTCCGGAATCAGTAGACCTTATAACAGGAGTATACTCCAAAGATATCAATCTAAAGATAGCAAATAGCACGACAATAAAGACAATAAAGACGAAAATGATATCTTTTTTAACTGTTAAAAGGAAGGTACGTAACCCTAAAGAGTAGCAATAAGGAGATATTACATTACCATAATGTAAAGACATAGCTCAAGTACAAGAAATAAAAGCGAATAAAAGCGAATGTATTTTGAGGGTGAGAGTTCGGAGAGTATATATTATTTTGCTGTGTATGACATACTACATCATCATGATACGACTATTACGTAATGTAAAAATTTGTCGGAGGTCTGAAATCAAAAAAGTGGTGTCACAAAAATGTGTACTATGAGGCTGAGCGCAGTCATTCGTTTATTCCAAGTTCCATATTAAAGGTATAAGTACACAACATAATTTTCCGTTATACGTTAACTGTATAAAAACATACATGTGATGTGCAAAAATCAAGTCCGACGTGGGGCAAAAACTTTATTAATAATTTTCACGAAAATCCGTGATGCTATCAAAGGGGAAGGGAGTATCCTAGGCTCCTAGGCCATTTAATGCGAGTCCCAGCATCAAGTTATTTCTTTGCTCTCACACTCTCGGAATATTGTATCTATAACCAACAAAATTATTTATTTATCTATACGCCTATCCATCTTTCTAACTACAAGATTCTCACCCCCATAATCTTTCTACACTAGAATTCCGAAATAAATTCACCACTTATATCTACAGAATTTTCGTCTATCTACATCGCCCCACTCACACAGGCTATGTAACAGATTATTTCCCACAAGAGAATTTCCCCGAGATGAAATGATTTCGAATCTATTGAATCTATTGGAGAATTCTTGAGATTAGCAATGAGATAAAAAAATAAAACAAGGTGATGGCTTCCGGATAAATTTGTTGCTTAATTCTTTTATCGCCAGTATGGTACTGCGCCGGCCAAGTATCAAAGAATTTGGCACGTAAAGGAAGATACACCAAACTATCGAGGGGCGTGATGTTAAACCATGTGACAAGATTCATGTCACTGCGCCTATTGTACTCGTGATTATGGTCAGTTATTTTCTCAATACCGTTTTATTTTGGAACATCTATAGAGGCAGGAAAATTGATTAAGATCGTGTCGGTGTTCTTATGCAAGTTCGAGTTGCGCAAGACAGATAAAAGAGCACTAACCGGGACATCACCTTTTTATATGATTCGCAGAATCGATTTTTTTGAAGCAAATTACGTTAATATGAATACATCATGAAATGATCAACGACCTCTCTTAGTATGTGTATACTGTATTGAAAATTTTATTGTATTTCAAAAACTCATCAAATATTTTATTTTAGTATTGATGAATATTATACTACCGGTTTCTACCTTTTCTTTTTTCTCTTTCTTTGTTGACGTTCGTATTTTCAATATCAGTAGTTTCAGTATTATCTTCCTCACTACCCTCGTCATCAGAACAGGCAGATACTACGAGTCTTCTGAGTGGACCGTTGTATCGGATATAGTCCATTTGGGAGCGTTTATAGGCGGATTGACTTCACCAGCAAACTGAGAATCACTGCAAATTCGAAAGCGTTGCTTACGTCCATTTGATTTCTGATTTGTGACTTCATCCAAATATTTCCACAAAAACAGCCGTAACTTTTTTTTTAAAGAATTAGCATACGCCAATTTAAAGTATATTAAACAAACCAATAATACACTTACAGTATCAGATCGCCATTGCAGGTCGTATGTTACTATCTTATTTTTATTATCCTCATCTTCATCTTCACTTTCAGAAATATCGGGACTGTGATAAGAGTTTTTACTTGTAATTTCGTTTAAATCATTTTTATCGAATTTATTTATTAAACTATCTTTTGAATTTTGTAAATGGTTTATCGCGGCTGTCCTTCTCTTCCTTTTCTGAAAAAAAACTAAATAAATAACAATCGGATTAAATTTTTATGTGGTATATTAATTTACCTCCGATCAGCGTGAGTTAGCATGCTGGTGACGATGCCTCTGATGGATAAGTTGGTATATAACGTTTTCGGATACTGGGTATGTATCACGATTTAGGACATTCATTATTGATGGAATTATCGTCTTAATCACTAAATCTTTCTGGTCTTGAAAAGTTTGATTTATGTTT
>NQWY01003341.1:0-11277 GCA_019425655.1 Rhizophagus prolifer
TTTTTTATTAACTTTTTTAATGGTTTTTTTAAATTATTTTTTAATCATTTAACGTTTCTATAAAAACCGGTATTTGATTTTATTAATTTTTTGAGTTTTGATTCAATTTTAATTTGTTCTTTACTTAATAGCTATATAACTTAAAAAACTTCTTTAAAACGTTATATTTATCTTATTATTTTAAAAAGCATGTATTTATATATATTTAAATAAAATAATTGCCTTTCGCATAGTGTTGCTTGCCGTAAAAAGTTGTAAGTCAAAAAATCAGTAATTATAATGGTTATAAATCAGATTACCATCTTTTAGCTAACCACAATAGCGTAGTATTTGTAACTAGTTTACAACTTATGTTTATAATATTACAACCCATTTAGTCGTAATTCGAAATACAGTAATTATCACTTATAGCAAGCAACTGATTCTTTTTTAAACAATTGTTTAATTTTATTAATTAATTTCGGTTTATTTTATTTTTTAATCTTTTTTTTTGTAGGGATGCCGGATTTCTTTCTCCTTTGTAGGTTGCCGGGTCCGGATAGGGTGGGTGCATGGGCCGAATTAAATTCTTTATTTTAGTTCCGGGCTATACCAATTTCAATTGTAGGTTCTAATATTATTATACTTTCACATAAATTTATAAATACAAAATACTTAATAGATCAGATATGCTTCTAAATTATAATATTTTCATGTCACAACTTATTTCCAGAATATTTTTATACTATTGATTTAAACTCAATTTGTTGTTAGCAACGGGTGATTTCTAGTCATATTTTAATTATATTTACCTGTATAGCCTTTCACATATTCCAAAGCTAAACTAACATCACTTGATTCATTATAAAAAAGTGGTTGTCCACTTGATAATTCTCATAAGAGTACGGCGAACTTATGGTTGTATTTGAATATTGTGATTCCTTTTTTTTTATAGATCAACATAAGAAACAACTCCAAATAATCTTGATTGAAAGACCTGTTTATTCTTCAATCCTTTTTGACAAACCAGAATCTACTAGTTTAATAGTATTTGACAAACCAATACGTTATTAGAGTGCTATTATTAAATTTAATAAAAATAAATGTTAAATTACAATAATTAGTACATAAATCTTAAAAAACATTATTATAAAACGTAAAAGAAATTATTTACCAAGTCACGGTGGACAATCCCTTCATCATGTAAACATGATACAGCATGTACCAATTGTTGGAGTGCCATATTTAACTTTTTTATTCCAAGTGAGATTAGGATGAACTTTTAAATATTGTCGGAGCGTATCACCATCGGTATATTTCATAACTAATAAATATTTTTTTGGACTATTGTTCGAAATTTCTTATTAAAAAAAAAATATTTAAATTCAGATTTCGTCAATTATGTTAATAAAATGATATTAAAATGTCATCAAACTTTGATCAGAAGTTGTAATACCACAAAAACGAATAATACTATCATGTAAAATCAACTTCTCGTTGAAGTCTAAGCTAAAGTCGTATAGAAATTTAAATTGGTGTATATTTGCAATCCGGACCTTTAATATCATCATTACATCATGTTATTCAATTAAAAAGCGCAATGTAACAATGTCTTAGAAAGTTCTAATAATTCTGGTTTTGAATTATTTGTTCAGCTGCCAACGTGGGAACAAATTCTACAATGCGGCGCAGTATGTGAAACAAATGTACGTTGTCTTGTATAAGCAATTACGAAAAAATACTTTGAATATTATGATCTAAACACCTACTTTAATAATGTTCAAGAAGTTTTGGTTCGGAGGAATTCTTTTTTTAATCTCAATAATGCCACAGTTAAAGAAATTGCTCATGAAGTAATTATTTATCTAATTTATCTAATATGTACTGTCATGATCGAAATCTGCAACAATAGACTTCAAAGCTATAATAATAACATTTGTAATCTACATTTTTATTATTTTATTAAAAATTCGTTAAAAATATATAAATCTAAACATATTGTTATAGAAAATTAAGGTGAAACTTTAATTGAAATTAAATTTTATTACAAGATGTTTGTTTTAAAGCAATTAAAAACAATAATTATTTTATTAAAACATTTTATACACGAAAGAGTTTTAATTTATCTTACATGAATCATTCATTTTAATATTCTTAATATTTTTTAATTTATTTTGAGCATCTTCATCTCCTTGTTTGGCAGATTTTTTATACCAATAAAATGCTTGATTCATATCTTTTGCTATTCCATCTCCAGTTTCAAACATATAAGCGAGATTATATTGAGCTATACTATATCCCAAATTTGCAGCCTTCTGATATAATTCAAATGTCTTCTTTCTATTAACATAAGTTCCAATTCCATTTTTATAGCAGTAACCTAAAGAATATATTCCAGATATATTTCCTAAATTTGCGGATTGTCGATATAATTCAAAAGCTTTGTTATGATCTGAGGTTATATTGAGCTGTATTACTTCCTAAATTTGCCGCTTTCTGAAACAATTCAAATGCCTTTAGCTTGTCAATATTAGTTCCAATTCCATTAAAATAATAATTTCCCAAACCGTTTATTCCTTCTAAATAACCTTCATCAGATAATTTTTCATATAATTTAAAAGCTTTATTACAATCTTTATCAATACCAAAACCATATTGATAACAATAGCAAAGGCTACACTGAGCTATACTACTTCCTAAATTTGCTGCTTTTTCAAATAAACTAAATGCTTTTTGTTTATTAATTTTAGTCCCAATTCCATTGAAATAACAATTTCCCAAACCATTTATTCCTTCCGAGTATTCACTTTCAGCTGATTTTTTATAAAATTCAAAAGCTTTTTTATAATTCTTTTTAACACCATACCCATATAGATAACAACATCCAAGATCATATTGAGCTATATTATTTCCCAAATTTCCGGCTTTTTGAAATAATTCAAAAGCTTCTTGTTTATTAATATTAGTACCAATTCCCAAATAATAAAAATTTCCAAATAAGACTACATAATTTGAATTATTTTGATTACTCAATAACCAATTATAAATTTCTTGTGATGTTACATTTTGTTTATCAAGATAATTAATAATTTCTTGAATCTCTAGCTCATCCTTATACTTATGAAGAATATCTTTAATAATTTTGTCAGCTATTATACCAAAATTATTCTCGATTGTTTTATTTATAATTTGGTTGTTTGATGTCATGGATTCCAATATTTCATTTGTATTCATATTATTAAAATTACGCATGACTTGTGATAACTCTCCGTGTAATGAATTGTCTGCTGTAATATTTTTAGAGACTTCAATAGTATTTTTGTTAATTTGCTGTTCAGTTGATACTTGAATGAATGTGCTAGAATCTTTTGCAATAATGGCTTTTAATTCTTCAACAACCTGATTAATAGTTGGACGATTATCCGGTTCACCATTCCAACAATCTAAAAGAAAAATAAATTAAAAGTCAAATCTTCGGGTGTATCAGGAATAGGTTTTTCTCTAAGACCTTGTAAAATTTCCATAGCCAAACTAACATCATATGGTTCATTAATAAAAGGTGGCTGTCCACTAGTTATTTCCCATAAGAGTATGCCAAGACTGTAAACGTCACTCTTTTCATTTAATGAATATAACTTTATTTGATTGTTATTATTTCTTCGTTTAATAAACATCTTTGGATCAACGTACGGAATCACTCCAAACAATTTTGAATGAAGATTGGATGATTCTTCTATCCTTTTTGACAATCCAAAATCTGCTAGTTTGATGACGTTTTGATGAACTAATACATTATTGGAGTGCTATTAATTAACGTAATAAAAAAAATAATTAGTTATGTGTACAGTACAGCAGGCTTATTATCATATAATTGTTATTTACCAAATCTCTATGCACGATCCCTTCATCGTGCAGACATGAAACGGCATGAACCAATTGGAATGCCAGTGTTAGCTTTTTATTCCAGGTTAGATTATTAAAATGTTCTTTTAGGTAATCTCGAAGTGTACCACCATCTGCATATTCCATTACTAATAAATATTTTTTTGGACTATCACTTTGAATTTCTTAAAATTTAAAAAGAAAAATCAATTAAATCAGTTAACATTAACAAAACGATATTAAAATGTTATCATACCTTGATCGGAAGTTGTAATGCCACAAAAACGAATAATATTTTCATGAAAATCAACTTCGCGTTGAAGTTTAAGCTTAAATTATAATTTTAAATTAAAAAAAAAATAACATACTGGTATATCGCAAAGTTGAAAAAGTGTGTATATATATTACCTCATTGACAATTTCTTTTACCGTCACAATATTGAAATTATAAAAAGATTTCAGTGCAAAATATTTATTAGAACTTTTCCAATTTGCACGATAAACTTTTCCAAATCCTCCGGAACCAAGTTCTTGTATTTGAATTTGCAGCAGTAACATTAAGTTCGATGTTATTAGACATATTGAATTTTGCAAATTTTGTAGTTAAGGTTGTTAATATTTGTTGTTTACACACTGGTGTAAATATTGGGTAATTATTTTGAATGAATTTGAAAATATCTTTAATAAGTTATTTGCAATCCATTATTACTATAGTACTTTCTGTTTTTAGATATTTCATTTATGTAAAGTTGAGCCACACATAATAATACAGCCGAATATGTACAATTGTACATCACTATATCCTTCCTTTTTGGATAATGTCGGGCAGCATTATATAATTTCGGCCTCCTGGAAAGACGAGAAATAAGTGCCGATCTTCTCTTACCTATTTAATTTTATGGTTCGTGTCAGTACATAAAATAATATGCAACCGCATGATCTTTATTAAGGAACCAGATACTGATACTTGAGAATCACAAAAAAAAAACCTATTTTTTTTTCCTCCCTCCCATAAAAACTATTAATATTGGAGAAAAAATTAACGATAGAGGCAGTACGAAAGATTATTGTAACTAAAGTCGTATATTCAATAAATGATCGTCACCTTACCCATAAATATATCCTTCTGCTACCATTTTTTCTAACGTTTATACCCCATAGACAACTAAAGAACTGATTTCAACAGTATTACAAAATAAATCCTTATCCGCCTTGTTGAAGGATACAGGAAGTGTTAGGAAATTGTAGGATAGACACCATACTTAGATTATTAAACACTAGCGGTGCTATGTACGATCAATTGTCAACTAAAATTAACATACACAATAAAGTTCTTAATTCTACTTATCAAATTCACTACAAAACATAATTGACATTCTAAAAAACAGAAAATATTATGACATTACCATCAAAGTTGATGATGGTACATATGTAAAGACATTTACCGTTCGCGATAGTAAATCAAATAATAAATTAAATCTTACTAGTGTTACGGTCGAATTGGTCACGTGATTTGACGTTGATCAATGTTGAAAATGTCGGATTTGTTGGATTAGAAATTAAACTTTGGAGAGAAGTAAATGATGGAATGTTTTGGGTGCGAAAATTACGTAAACCGGAAAAAGAAAAATTTACATATATAAATAGACGAGAATTTTTTGATAGAAAAGAAGTGTTTTTTACAAAATCCTGGAATTCAGTAGTCTTAAGTTTTCATATTATAGTCAAGGAAGTTTTCTTCATCTTTAATATTGAGAATGGTCTCAAAAATTCAAATAAAAAATAGATACATGTAATTTGATAATGATAGGAGCCAATCAGAAGCCTAGAAGCCTTCCCCTCGCTTAATTTCTTATTTATCAATTTTGTTTATGTTTAGACCAATAAGGCCGACCGCAAATAAACAATTTTATCGGCACGACACGAACCAACCGAAAAATATAACCGACTGGAACTATTATCCCTTTTAACACTTGATTATCAAATAATACTTCATTTTCAAATAAAAATTCGTTTTACTTGTAATTTGAGAAACAAATTTTATCATAATTAGTGTATATGATTAATTCATAATTTGCTATTGTTACAATTTAAAGAAATAATATAAGTCCATGACGCAGTAATTTGTCTGATGATATATTTTTCCGTTACGTACGCTTGATATGCACTTTGCTTCTTATATTTTGGGTAAAAATATCTGTCAGAGACTAATATTTTTTTATTCAATAAAAGTTGACTATTTGGTTTGTTATGATAATATAAAATCATCAACTCACGAGTAGTGCTTCGATCCGTGTACGGATTGAACCGGATTTCGTCGGATCCATCCGGATTGCCAGGTTTTCGGATAACTTAAAATATTTCCGAAACCAATGATCAGATTTCAACAATTTAAGGCTTGTTTGATAGCGCCTGACGTTGCACATATAATGGTAGGACTGGATTTTTGAAATAATTTTTTTTTATCCGGATTTTCGTTAAATAACAGTTTTCATCCGGATCAAATCTCTATTCAATCCGGATGACGGATTTCATCCGGATCGAAGCACTACTCACGAGTACTGATATTAAAATGTTTAAATAAAATTAAATATTAATGGTTTAGCACATTTATTATGTTTTAGTAAATGGTTATATCAGTTATTATATAGATAACGTTTATAAATTCAAAAGCAGAAAAAAAGAAAGTTTAAACAAAGGGTTAAATTTTATAGTTAATGACAATAATGTTAAAGTAATTGTTAAATATCAATATAATCTTGCATAATACATCTTAGAATCGATTGATATTTATTACAGCAATATAATAAAAACCATGATTGAATAATTACGTAAAAATATTAAGAGATAGAGCACAACATTTTAATGATAATAGCATGTAAACAGTAAACGTACGCGTATCCCAAATATCAAACATTATCTATATTAGTAAGCAATACCTATAAAAATGAATGTCTGGAAATTGTAGCTAAAAACGTCCGGAAAAATTAATACTTTTTTTGTAGGGGTAAAACACGTGCTGAAATAATATAGTTTGCACACTTTCACTCACAAAATGACAATATGATGTTTTTAACATTTTTATATGGGACATTTTAATTGGAAAAAATAAATTTACAAGTAATTAATTCCATTACAACCTTTTATATAAATTTCCCTAATATACGACGCTTTGCACAAATTATTTCTTTTAAAGTAAAACAAATTTTCTTTTTCTAAGATAAATTAACGAACAAAATTCTCAGTCGCATAAATATTTTGTAATAAAAACCCCTCTACGCGGCACGATGATATTCTGGTTAACGATAAACCATAAAGAATTATCGTTAAAAATTTGATTTATAATTAAATCAATTAAACCTAAATTTAATACTGATAAGTGTAAAACCTTTAAATTTTAAATAAAAAAAAAAAATTCTTAATTAATTTTACATGAACTATGATGCTTTTTTCTAATCTTAATTTTTTTTAATTTACTTTTGGAATCCTTATTTCCTTGTTCGGCAGATTTTTTATACCAATAATATGCTTGATCCATATCATTATCTATTCCATCCCCAATTTCAAACATATTAGCAAGATTGAATTGAGCTACATCATAACCTGAATTTGCAGCCTTTTGATATAATTCAAATGCTTTTTCCTTATTAATTTCAGTACCAATTCCATATTGACAACAATATGCTAAATTACCTGTTCCAGGTATACTTCCTAAATCTGATGCTTTCTGATACAATTCAAATGCTTTTTCCTTATCAATATCAGTCCCAAATTCATTCTCATAGCAATTTCCTAATTGTACAATTCCCTCTGAATATTCACCTTCAGCTGATTTATTAAATAATTCAAATGCTTTGTCATAATCTACATCAACACCAATCCCATATAAATAACAATTTCCAAGATCATATTGAGCTATATGATTTCCTAAATTTGTTGCTTTTTGAAATAATTCTACTGCCCTTTTTTTATTAACCTTAGTTCCGATTCCAGAATAATAAAAATTTCCAAGTAAATCAATATAATTTGAATTATGTTGATTATTTAATAGCCAACTAAAAGTTTCTTGTGGAGTTGTATTTTGTTCATCAAGATAATTAAGAATTTCTTGCCTTTCATTACTACGCATATTAAGGATTTCTTTAATTATTTTATCAACTATTACACTATAATCAATTTTACTTGTTTGTTCATTTAACCCTATATCTTTTGTATTCATTGTATCAAATTCTTGTATAATTTGTGATAATTCTCCGTGAAATGAATTGTACTCATTATTTTTAGGTTCTTCATTAGTATTTGTATTAATCTGATGTTTATTTGGTACTCGAACAATCGTACTAGAATCGTTTGAAATGATGGCTTTTAATCCGGTAACAACTTGTATAGTGGTTGGACGATTATCAGGTTCAGCATTCCAACAATCTAAAAAGAAAAAAATAAACTTTTAAGTCAAAATAATATTATCGTAATTTATAAAGAAAATCTATATACCATTTACCTGTATAAATATTTATATATTCTTCGGGTGTATCAGGAATAGGTTTTTCTCTAAGACCTTGTAAAATTTCTATAGCCAAACTTTGGTCATATGGTTCATTAAAAAAAGGTGGTTGACCACTGGATATTTCCCATAAGAGAATACCAATACTGTAAACGTCACTCTTTTCATCTAATGAATGAGATTGTATTTGATTATGATCAACAAATACTTTTGGGTCAACGTAAGGAATAACTCCAAATAATCTTTCTTGATAATTGGATGTTTCACCAATCCTTCTTGATAATCCAAAATCTGCTAGTTTGATAGTGTTTTGATGAACTAGTACATTATTAGAATGCTATTATTCAAATGCACTTAAAAGCTTAGTAAATTAAATAATAAAATTATTTACCAAATCTCTATGCACAATCCCTTCACCATGCAAACATGATACCGCATGAGTTAATTGGAATGCCAGTTTTAACTTTTCGTTCCAATTGAGACTATCAAAATTCTCGCTTAAATAACCTCGGAGAGTGCCACTATCGGCATATTCCATTACTAATAAATATTCTTTTGGACTATCATTTTGAGTTTCTGACGATATTAAAATGTTTACCATACCTTGATCAGAAATAGTAATACCACAAAAACGAATAATATTTTCATGAAAATCAACTTCACGTTGAAGTTTAGTCTAAAAACATAAAAGAGCTTCATTGACGATTTCTTTTACTGTGGCATTATTTAGATTGAAAAAAGATTTCAATGCAAAATATTTATCAGAATTTTTCCAATTTGCACGATAGACTTTTCCGAAACCTCCGGAACCAATTTCTTGAATATCGCTAAAATGTTTAAATTCATAATGTTTAAAATAATTTTTTGTAATAGACTCTTCAATCCAATTAATCCATTCATTGGAATTTTCGCTAACATTAAATTCGATGTTATTAGACATTATTGAGTTTTTATAAAAAATTTTAATATTATTCGAAGAAAAGAAGGAAGAGAAGGAAAACTGGAAAAGAATTGCCAACTGCATTACAGACGTTATTTAAATGTAACTGTCGATCAATTAACAATACACAAGTGTAATAATACACAGAATTCTTGATCCGCATAAGTCCGCGTTATGTTGTATGTTGCAAAAAGGTGAGACTAACTATCATATTCTTAATATGGTGTAGTAAGGTTAAGCAGGTTGAACGGTTAAGGCTAAAGTTAATTTAACGGCTAAGTTATCCGCGAAATTGTTAATAAAAAAAGTTAATAAAAAATTATTTTTTCTATTTATTCAATGTTTTTATACAGTTACACTGTTATTTTATACAATAAAATTAATTATACTTCAAGTCTTCAAGTGTTAAAAACTTTATTAGCTATAAATTAGATCACTACTATATCCGGAATTAAAAACTAAAATTTTTTTTTTATAGTACATTAATTCCGGTCAAATTTTAATGCCAGCCAGAATTAAGTTTTAACCGGTTAATTAGCCGGTTAAAGAGCCGGATAATAACCGGTCAAACTAATAGAAATGCTGAAAACTACCAAACTATTGAGAATGATATGAATTAAAATAGAGTTCACTAAATACATTCTTAAAAGGCAGGAATTATTTTATATACAGACATGCAGTTCACTTCTTGACATCTTTGAAATATTATGCAATGTTATATATAAGTTAATAAAATTAAATTCGTAAATTCTACCATTTTTAATACCATTTATAATTTTCTGTATAAAAAGATTATTTCGCCTGTCGTAAGTAGTAGTAATAATTATCATATTTCGAATTACAACCTAAGTGGGTCGTAAATACGCTACGCTATTGTGGTTAACTAAAGGTGGTAATCTGCCATTATAATTACTTGATTTTCAAACTTACTACTATTTATGGTAAGCAACACTAGCTCATGTGTAGCTATTTCATCATTATTTTTACTTTCAAACATCAGAAAAGACTTTTGCAAAAGAATAGACATTTCAGTTAATTACTCCACCCAAAATCGATATATCTGAAATTTTATTATTTGCACTAATAGATTTTGCAGTTTTATAAATAATGTTCTTTTCCATTTTTAATACATCAAAATATAGGGATACTTGGACATAAATACACTAATCTATTATAAATTTTTATGAGCCTATTTGATAAAAATGAGCCATGCAAATCAACTACTTTAAAAAGTTTGTTATGGAAAGTCAAAAAACAAAATCTAAAACTTGTAAAGCATATAAAAACTCAGAGTGGCCGTTTAAGAATGCGTAATTGTGATGGTGCGACAAGTTTATTCAAATTCTGAATAATATAAATATTTACGAACGCAAATTGACATATATTTATTGCTACTGATGCAGCTGTACTTACTACCAAGTGCAAATACACACCATAAATGTCGGTAATAAAAAATTATAAGCGTTGATTTTTGCTCAAGTGAAGTGGTTCAGCCAAATTTCTCAGTATAATTTTAAGCTTAAAATATTTTTTTTCACTTATAAACGATATATGAGCTAAACATAACGGAGTTGTATATACTCGAACGAGTTGGTTTAATTATTTGTATTGTTTAAATTATATTATGGTAAATGTTTGAAGATTTAAAGCTCATTTTAAAAGAGTGTGCTTAAACGCCTGTATTCAAATTGGGTTTGAGTAGGATAAGTATCATTTATTATATTGCTATGATAATTAAATAAAACATAATAAAATTTATATATCACTATAGTCAATGAACTTTAAGAAATTCTGATCCAATTACTTAAATTAATTTTTTTTCCAATTAATTATGATAATTTTCTAAAATAACTTAAAATGTGATTGTGCATTATTAAAAAAAATGAAGAATTATTTATTAACAC
Source organism: Rhizophagus prolifer (assembly GCA_019425655.1). Taxonomy (NCBI): domain Eukaryota; kingdom Fungi; phylum Glomeromycota; class Glomeromycetes; order Glomerales; family Glomeraceae; genus Rhizophagus; species Rhizophagus prolifer. Next base: position 11,210 of record NQWY01003341.1, read on the forward strand.
TAACATGTAGTAAATTATTAGCTAAAATTTAAAAAATGACTTATATCATTATGATTAGGTCCCAAGGT
>NQWY01003377.1:0-21492 GCA_019425655.1 Rhizophagus prolifer
TGAGGACAAAGATTTCCTTGAAATTACAAGGACAAAAATGTCCTTGAAAATTTGAGGACAAAGATTTCCTTGAAATTATGAGGACAAAATGTCCTCAAAATTATGAGGACAAAGATGTTCTTAAAATTATGAGGACAAAGATGTTCTTAAAATTATGAGGACAAAGATGTCCTTGAAATTATGAGGACAAAGATGTCCTTGAAATTTTGAGGACAAAAATGTCCTTGAAATTACGAGGGCAAAGATGTCCTTGAAATTTTGAGGACAAAGATTTCCTTGAAATTACAAGGACAAAGATGTCCTTGAAATTTTGAGGACAAAGATTTCCTTGAAATTTTGAGGACAAAGATTTCCTTGAAATTACAAGGACAAAAATGTCCTTGAAAATTTGAGGACAAAGATTTCCTTGAAATTATGAGGACAAAATGTCCTCAAAATTATGAGGACAAAGATGTTCTTAAAATTATGAGGACAAAGATGTTCTTAAAATTATGAGGACAAAGATGTCCTTGAAATTATGAGGACAAAGATGTCCTTGAAATTTTGAGGACAAAAATGTCCTTGAAATTACGAGGGCAAAGATGTCCTTGAAATTTTGAGGACAAAGATTTCCTTGAAATTACAAGGACAAAGATGTCCTTGAAATTTTGAGGACAAAGATTTCCTTGAAATTTTGAGGACAAAGATTTCCTTGAAATTACAAGGACAAAAATGTCCTTGAAAATTTGAGGACAAAGATTTCCTTGAAATTATGAGGACAAAATGTCCTCAAAACTATAAGGACAAAAATGTCCTCAAAATTATGAAGGCAAAATTGTCCTCAGCTTTGGGAGACATTATGTTGACACTAGTTATGAGGGCAAAATTATCCGCACCTTATAAGGTCACATGATCACTGCTTAATATTGACCAATAAAAACCATGGTTTCCGCAGAGGATATAACCTATGCATTTGAGACATGATGGATAAGGTTATATCCTTTGCTGATCGGGTGAATGGGGTGAATTAATAGAGGTGTATGTATATTAGAATGACTTTTTACATACTGATTACTTGTAATCACAATACACTATAAAATAAAGATTTTTTTCCAATAATTAAAGCTAAGCTTTTTTAAATATGAATTGTGGGATTGTGGACCATACTGTACCTATAATTTATATCATAATATTATAGTACAAAAAATCTCCCTTTAATTTTTGGGACATTTTTACTGACTGATATGATAATTTGCCAAATAATATTAATGTAATGTGTGCATTGCATTTTGTGCAGGTGCGCAATAATAAAACCGATATTTGTAATATACCATTAAAGGTTTTACATGAATTGCATAATAAAATTGGTAAAGATACATTTATTTTCTTTTAAATTAATAAAAAATATACATATAAAATTACATTTTTTATTATTATTTATAAAAAGAGGTAAAAATTATTGCATTGACTTAATTATCTATAAAATTAACTATTTAACATCTTTGAAAATTGGTTAAAAAATGTACAGATGAAATTAGATTGATAATTTACTTATTAACATGACAAAATAAAATAAAAACAAAGCCTTTAATCAATTAAAACAAGAAAGTTAATTGAATTAGTGCAAAATCGTCATCTAGGACGGAGGTTCTATTTTAGGGCATAATATTGGTGATGAAAGTCGACTGTCACTCCGTTCTGACGATGATTGTTGTTGTTGATCTCCAGAAAAAGAATTGGTAAAATTATGCGCATGCCCATGTCCCACTACATTTTGCATTCCTTGCACTGTACCAGGCATTACTATGGAAGGTCTGGTTTGTAAAATAGGATGATTATAATTTAAATCACTCATAGCTTGTGTACTACTTATTGATGATGTTGGGCGTGCGATAATATTGGAATTCATACCAGCAACTCTATGCAACGCTTGTTGATAATGAACTTGTGATTGATGTGGTCTGACCTGGGACTGGGACTGAGGCGTCCGAGTAAATAAATGACCAGAGCGACTAGTCCCATTAAAAGGTCTATGAATTTGCCCAACCACCATTTCATTTGTATTATAATCAGAAGACTGGTGAGTCGGGAAAGAACTTTGCTGTGAAACGTTGTTATTATGTTGCGATGAACCTGTGGTATGATGACCTGTGTTGACTAGTGGTTGGCCAACTAATGTATTGTTATTACTTGGTAATCCCAATAGGTATTGTGAAGAATGCGAATAATATATACGAGGTACGGAATAATTGTTATTCATAAAAGTTTGTGTTGTGTTAGATGCAATGTTGTGAGAAGGAACCTGAACAGAATTCGCTATTCTATGCTGGATTTGATGTTGATGTGTTAATTGTTGAACTTGTTGATGTTGTGCCTGTTGGTGCACTTGCTGATTAGATTGTTGCTGATGCATGTATATATTATAACCCGGTGGTCGAAAACGAGATGCCTGTTGATTTTGAGGATTCGACAAATAATGCTGCTGTTGTCGCTGTTGCTGTTCAATTTGGCGCTTCTGCGCCATTTCTCGTGCTACTATTTGATGATTCACATATTGCTCATAGTGTTGCTGTGATAAAATTTGATGGTTATTTGACCTAGCGGAAAGATGCAGCTCTGAATTTTGTGTCATAAAATGATGTCTGGAAATATCTTGTATGTTTACGTCATTTGAAATAGTGCCAATTGTACTTTGTTTACAATCATTAACTCTTTCTGAACCAACAACAACTTCATTTCTGTTGCTTCTCGTTTCTGATTGTTCTTCGCTAAACCAGGAATGATCACTCACGTCCGTCATATTTGTATTCGAAGGATTTAACAAATTTAAAATGCTGCTGCTTTTTTGCACAGTTTCTGATGAAGGAGAAGTATTTGAAGACTTGTTCAACGAACTGGGCAACTCTCTTATTTGTGATTGCCTTTCAGTAGCTATGTTTATAGTATTATTTTCTACAAGAGTTGAGAAGAAGCCACCATTATAAGATAAAACTGTTTCGTCATTTTGTGAATTAATAAGTATATCATGTTGACCTTGTGCATTATGTTTGAGAGATTCAAGTGATACATTGCCTCGTGAAGTTTGTATATTAGACTTCGTTAGTGATTGTTTTTCTTTTGAATTCTGTATGTCATCACTTGTATTAAATGGTCTAGTTTCAACATCGTCAATGTTACTTCCTATATTTTGTTTTTCAAAATGTTTTTCATAATAATTTTTTACTTGAACCTCAGTCTTCGATCTGATTGCGTCGGATATTTTCCTGAAATCTTTGCCGAATTCATTTAATGATTGTTCAAATTGGCTAACTTCTCTTTTGTTCCAATAAGATGATATTTTCTTTTGTGATGTAATACGATCATCGTTTGTAACTGACAACAAGGGTTTCAATTTGTCTTGGTCGGCCCTTACTTTTTGATACAGAACCTAGTTCTTGCTGTGTTGAGGAATGTGTATTATTGTCATTAGAATTTCCTTCAAGTGACATTAGGGTAAGAACACGAGCTGCTTCATCAACACTATCATCTTCATTAACAGAATTTTGCTTCCGAGATATCTGCCCATCAAATATGACTGGTACATTATTATCATCATCTTCATTGTCTATACTAGGTGGGCCATGTAATACATTGCGCTTTTTCTTTATGGTTTCACCTTCTTCTTGTTGATCAGAATCCTTTGTGACTTTTTGCTTTCTTCTTGGCTTCGAGGCTCTGGTCTTTTTAGTAACAGGTAATAATGCAATTTCTTCAACAGTCTCTTGTATGTTAATATGACTTGATTCAGGATTATTAACGAATTGTTCTTGCAGTTTTGATTCGTTTGATGATACATTTCTAGTATTATGATGTTTCATCAACAAATCTGGTGTTTCTGAAGGAATTTCTTCATTAAAATCTGAATGCTTATGTAGTTCTTGTTGCTCTATCAAAGGAGGAATCGTTTCATAGCGTGATATTTCAATAGCTTTGTCAGAAGTCTCATTAGCTTCAGAAATTTCGTCAATTTTTGTCGATCCTTCATCAATATTTTCTGAAACTTTATTATTTAATATACCGGAACCACTAAAATTTATTGGGACAATGTTTTGAGAGTTATTAGGTGACGCATGGTTATTTTTCTTTGCTTTGCTATTGAGAGCGATCATGCGCTGTCCGCGACCATTCTTTGGGATTAGATCCTTCAAATTTAATTCCTTTTTATTCCGATAATAATAAATGACACAATCATTGGCAGATTTAATTTTAAGATGTTCTGCAATTTTACCAAATTTTTTCGGAAAAGATTTGAAAAGTTCATAGAAATCTTCTCGTTCTTGAATTGTCCAATCAATATTTATATCAACGCTAAAATCATAAAAACATTCAGGATCCGATACACATCTATTATTGTTAATGAATTTCGCTTGTTGTCTTTCTTTCGGATCTAAAATCATGGAGGGAACGTTTGCCCACGTTTGGCATTTGCGTTGTTCATCCTGGAGTATTTTCATAACTTCTTCCATTTCAGCTTCGGATCTGACAACATCACCACGACGTCTTCCTCTATTTGTTCGAACTGGCCATCTAGCTGCAAAACCAGACGTAGAAGAATTTCCATCATTATCATCTTGTTTCATTTTTCCTTTCGTCTTTTGTAAAGATTCAAACTTTTGCTTCCATACATTATGAACTGTTTTCCATTCTTGTTGCAGAGCTAGTTCTTTTTGCTTAATATTCGATTTTTGATCCTGAAAGTCTTCCATCAACATTTGACGAAGTCGATTGTAATCCAAAATGTTCTGTTGAAAAAAAGGATATTCTGCCAAATTTTTGTATATTTCATTAGTTTGTCCCCAAGATCCAAAACGAATAAATGAATCAAATGGAACATCTTCCGTTTTTTCTTTGTTCTCCGAATAAATAATTTCCCACATATTAGTTGATTTGACATTTTCTTCAAGATCATTAGTTACTTTATCATTTGCTGGAAAAATATATTCGGTAAACATACTTTCACTACTTTGAGTTAATTCATTATTAATTGTTTGTTCATTAGTGAGGGCTGACTCCATTTGTTCTACTTCAATTAATATGGCTTCTTGATGAAAATCAAAATTTACACGTTTATTCGATTTAGATTTTCGGTTTGTACGTGCAAGGCTTTTTTCTTCAATGCGCCTTCTTTTTTGATCAAGAAGGCTTTTATAATGATCAATTTCATTTTCCACTTTCTCTATTTCTGCTCCTATAGCATTATAATCAATTTTATCATCTTCCAATTGAAATGAACCTTCGATAATATACTCAGATGAGGGAGTCGGTATATTTGTAACTTCTGAAATTACAGGTAAACTATAATTTTCATGATTTGTTAGCTCACCAATTTTACTATTAAGATCATCTTGGTGATTGTTCAAGTCTTCGTTCATTTCATGAGATGGTACATTTAGTGATTCTTCATCATAAGTGTGATTATTACTTATGTTAAATTTGTTAGAAGCATAAATAGGTTCGTTGTCTTTTTTCGATATCTCGACATGATATTCTATCGAATCATCAACTGTATCCGGTTCTTCCATTGATTCGAGATCATTGCTACAATTAGAAAGTTTATTTTGAGACTGTGATGGTTGTTCATCATTTTCACCTGAACTTAAATCCATATCAGCAGTTTGATCGGTAGCCGTTTCAAAATCAACTACATCGTCTTTTAATTTTTTATGATCTCGCTCTTTCTCTTCATTTACGGCAACTATACTTCTCCAGCCTGTCCAACCTCCTTTCTCGTTACTTCCATAACCCTCATTTTTTTCATCTGCACTATTATGGGCATTCCCTGACTCTTTGAGAGACTTTTCTTCCAAGTTAGTTTCGTCCCGGTTTGATGTTCCACTAGTATGCAGATTTTTATAACCATCTAATGATCCGGTTAAACTATGTAACATTGCCTCTTCAACCTGTTCTTTATATTGACTTATTTCATCCTCGTTCTCACTATTATTTTCAACACGTTTTTGTATCGATATTTTTAGGGGACGTTTAGATGAAATAACACGTTCCAAATCTGAGCGTTTTGGTGAAGAACCTCCTGAGTTCCCAGTGGAAGATCTAGTTTGTGGAGATAGTGATCGAGTAGATGTTTTTGTAGATCTGCTGCGATGGTGAGAAGGTGGTGGTGGTGAATTTGTTATTGATGATCTTGTAGATGGCGATGATGACCTTCTATCTCGTTGTCTCCAATGATTATGTCTAGTAGCCATGAAATATCTACCATTTCTTTCAGATTCTCCCGATTCTCCTCTCGTTAAAGATGTTTCATATCTTGAATCATGTGGGTCGTCTCTATAGCCAGGTCCTGATGTTACGCCAGTCCTACGATAATCCCAGTCTCTTGGATACCTCTTTCTGTGATAATCTCGATCACGATAATCATAGGGATCGTGTTGACTATCTCGTTCAAAATGTGAAATATTGCTAGTACGATACGTTCGAGTGAATAAGGACTTCTTCCACTAACCCATTCCCTTTCGTCTGGATATCTATAAAATTCTCGAAAGCCATATTGATTACCAGGACCAGGTGAAAAATATTCTCTATGGGTAGCTGTAGGGATTGTTGGTGAACTACCTGGTTGACGAAATCGAACATCTCTCGTAGGAATAAAACGATCGTCATATTTCGTTCGTGTCTGTAAATAAATAATTATTAATATACAAGATCATTGGATTTCCTTTGTAAATTAAATACACTACTATCAAATTAAAAAAAGAAGAAAATCAATTAAAAACTTATCGTATTTTTAAATTACTTTGGTCACCCGGATTTTTATTTTATTTAATTTCTATTCAATCGTAACATGAAGCTTCGAATTGAATATAAAACCTAATAAACGAAATTACATTTTTTTAAAAAAATATAAAATCCGGATAACCAAAGAAATTTGTAAGACGCAAGAAATAAAAGGTCTAGTTACCTCACTCATCAATGAAAAGCCAATTTCCGGGGATGGAACTACATCAGGTACATTATTTCGTAACGGTATATTTCTACGTTCATTAAACGATGAAGTAGCACCACCTTGAGGTATCCTATCCATATCATCATAATCAATTGGAGATCTTTGTCTAGGCCTTGAACTCAGAGTTTGTGTTTGAGGTCGATCGTCTCTACATTATTGAGAAAGGCAATAAGTTTTATTAAGAAAAGTGTATAATTAAATAGAATAAATCACGAATAGCTTATGACAACAATCAATTGTCGATTAGCGAGCGTACCTTTCCCTAGACGGTAATCTGAATCTTTCATTACGTTGATCTCGATCCTCACGATCTCGTCTAAGAAAATAATAAATGTACATTAATAAAAAAGATTAATCTAGACAAAAAGAATGAGTAAATTACCTTAATATCCTGATGTCCTGTCCGGAAGAAGTGGTTGTTTCCATGACGTGTCAATAAAGAAAAATTTTATAATTTTCAAGATTTTTTTTGATTACGTTTCCTAATAGAGATAAGAAAGTTATACGAAAACTTATCATGTATGGTGGTCGAAAATCTAACTGATCTACGTACGCAGCAGACGGACGTTCGGAAGGTTTTTCGGACAACAATGACTAAAGTGTCACATGGAAGTGATGTTTATGAAACATACTCCGCCATTTCCCGAATTATCTAGATTAGATAATCGTAAAAAAAAGCATCTTTTTTTGTAACTAAAAAAAATTTTAGAGAATTATATAGAAAAAATATCAATGGATTCTAAGACAACACTTAAAGATTCGGTTAAAGAAACTGCAGAAAAGGCTGTTGAAAATGTAGTCGAAAACGTGGTAGAGGATACTGTGATTGAACCGGAAGAGCCTCACTTTACACTTACGATCAATGTTCCACAATTACCTGGAAAAACTCAAGTTCTTGTAAGTGTGCTTTTTTGTAGGTTTATTACATTCTCTATACTAATTCGGACATATATAGGCAAACGCAAGCGAGCTTGTACAAGAAGTTAGACAATGGCTCACTGACTCACCGGAAACATGTATATATACTTGTTTCTCACTTCGTTATAAGGGTAAGCGCCTCGATGATTATAAGGAACTTCAAGAAGAAGGAATTACTCAAGATTGTGAATTAGATCTTATAGAAGGTATAATTATAACGAATAATTTCTATCATGCGTTTGTTATTAATAATTATTCTATTATAACGAATAGAACCTTATACGGAACGTGAAGCTCGCATTCACATTATGCACGTTAGAGAACTACTAGTTGGCCCATTTAAACAAAACACATCATCTGTTTCTAATATTAATGGTGTGTAACAGAAGTATCTTTGTTTATCTTTTTTGTACCCACGCAAGTTATTGCTTTCTCATCTTAAATCGTTTGCAGAAAAGGCTACGAATGAACAAAACCAAAATAATGGAAAAGTCAAAGAAAATTCTGAAACTCAAAAAACACCCTTCGCGGATTATGATTTTTCAGCACCTTCATTAGCAAAATTTGTTCCTAATAATTTTGGTAGATGTTCGATTAAGTGTTTAGACTCTTTATATCTGTCCGGTTGGAATCCTGTACCATTTGAACGTCGTCGTAGAGGTGCGAATTATGCCATCTTTGAAATTTATAAGAATGGATGCTCTATTATTAATATATTAAGTATATGAATATTCAGGTGATCTGTTGTATTTGACTACAACGACTATAGAGGGTGAAATCTTACATATTACTTCAGCAATTAATGGATTTTTTGCCAACAAATCGACTATGAAAAATTTTGATCCAAATACTCGCTCAGACCTTAAAGTTTATCATGCTCATTCACTTGTTTCCCTTCTTCAAGCAATATCTCCATCTTTTCGTGCCAATTTTAAATCTTTGCAAGATTTTATTGCTTTACATCATCCTTTTGAGACAATCCCAGTTAATACTTGTTTCCCTGCTTATCCTTGGGTTGTTAAACAATCTAAACATATTTATGATATGGGACGTGATATGGGACGTGCAACCGAAATATATTTAAATCTAGGTACTGATGCTGTTGATTCTCTCCGTGACTGGAACGATGAATTTCAATCTCAACGCGAATATCCGCGAGTTGAATTAAAAGACCGCGTTCTACGCGAAAGACTTATTAATAAAATACAAGCTGACTTTACTGAAAGCGCAGTGAAAGGAGCAATTGCTGTTATAAATGGCAATGTAATTCCTTTTAATCCTCGTGACCCTGAGGAGGAACATATGTATGTTTATAATAATATATTTTTCAGTAAAGCATTTGATACAAGAGGCACATTTGCAAAACTTGGCGGAAACGATGCAGCGCATGTAGCAACTGGTAAAGATTTAGAAGGTATACGGACTGTGAATGCAACAGATGTAGAGGGATTATATACTCTTGGCTGTGTTGTAGTAGACTATAAGGGAATTAGAATTGTTGCACAAACTATTGTTCCAGGTTTGAAAGCACCTCTTAAAAGTTTATTATTTGTGGTTATTATTTTTCTCAAATCCTTCATATAATACTCTCTTAAGGAATTTTTCGACGCCAAGACGATTCATCAATTGTATATGGGTACTTTGATAATGGACGTGATGAGCCTAGATTATGTTCTGATCCCGAATTTCATGAAATAGTTGGAAAAGCTGCAAAACCTTTACATCTTGCCGAGCACAGGTATAAAGATTTTTTTTTTTAATGTTATATCCGAAATACATTATCAGGTATTCTCGATTTTTCGTGACTTAAATGTCAAGAGATACAAATCAGTCTTCGGATATTTTTTGGCCTTGCCGTGACATGTTGGTTAATAAATTATTTCTTAATCTTAGTGTTTCCGATTCTAAAGGGAATACTGTTAAACTTTATACCTCTCTTGAAACTAAGGTAAAAATAATGCGAATTGGTAAGTTTGGATTTAAGAATTTAAGGAAATATTTAACTATTTGTTTATTATAGGGTTTGATGGGAGATGATGGCCGTAGATACTTGTTTGATTTGTACCGTCTCAATCCCATCGATATTGAATTCTTGGAAAATGAATGTGAAGATAAAGAAGGAAGTAACCTTCCTCATTATCCTCATAAGTTGACGTTATTTAGACCAGAATTGATTGAGTCTTATTGGGATCATAAATCGAGATTATGGCTTCAAGAAATAGCAACAGCTAAGCAAAAAGTAACTAAATTATTGGCCTAATAAATTAAGTATATGTTATTGTTGATTTCTATTTTTGATAGGCATCGGAAGATTCTACTCCAGAAGAAAACTCCTTGGATAATGAGGAATTTAGTTTTGCACTAAATCCGGATGCATTTACTAATTATAAGTCGCCCGAAGGCGAAAAATGTGAAAAAACTAAAAAGATAGACGAAGAGAACGTTCGTAATGCGTCTAAGTATTTAAGGGATACGGTAATCCGAATGCTAGTAAGTGTAAAAAAAAGAAATATTCTTTAAATTTTTTTAATTTATTACCAAACAATTTGCTTATTTGTAAATTGTAGATAATAGAATTTACCACATTAGCTGTAACACCTGTTGATGGTTCTTCACTCACAACGACAATGCATCGACGTGGTATAAACATGCGTTATTTGGGTATGATCGCAAGTATTATGTATGAATCACAAGATAAAAAGCTGGATCATGTAAAAGTAAGTTATACATATATATAATTTTTCCTTTTTTCTTTTTTGGTATTTATTTAGGCGAATTATGAGTTTTATTTATTTATGGATTGTCTTGTTTGTTTTTTAGCATCTTGTTATACATGAAATGATTATAAGAGCATCTAAACGCATTTTACGCAGTCTTCTTCGTGAATTACCAATAACATATGTCCCATATTGTATTTCACATTTTTTGAATTGTTTACTCGGCACTGATTATAATCCTGATCCTCAACCGATGGTATCTGATACTACCATTGGTATCGATAATCCTACTTATACCTATCTAAATCTTACTCCCTCCTTGCTTTTACAACAAATTCGTGATACGGTACTTATTCGATTTCGTTATAGACTGCCTGAAAATTTTATTAGTGTAAATGTTCGTAAATTACCACTTTTGAGAGAAATTTGTTTACGAGTAGGTATACAAATTGCTGCTCAAGGATATCATTTTGTAAATGTGAAAAAGAAATCCAGGAAGAGACTTACAACTTTTTTACCAGATGATGTTTTGAATCTAATACCCATAGTAAAGCAAGCTAATCCCAGAGTATGTTTAAAAAAAAAAACTTTTTCATTATTATAAAAATTATTATGAAATATTCAATCGAAAATCAAAATTTCAGAGCGTTTTCGCTGAAGAAACATTTGAAGCTGGAAAATTAAGCATTGCAAGAGGTACATAACACTAATTTACTTATGTTAACTCTATTAAATTTATTAATCTTTTCTTTCATTTTAAGGCCATCGAGAATTAGGAGTTGATTTAATGGTGCAATCTTTAGCGTTACATGAACAAAGCTATGGATTTCTTCATCCCGCAACAGCAAAGTGTTATGCGGCATTAGCATTATATTTCTATCATCACGATGATATAGAAATGGCAATTGATTTTCAAAAGAAAGCGGTTGTTGTCTTTGAAAGGACTTGTGGTGTTGATAGCGTAGATGCAGTTCATAGTTATGTAAGTTGCAAACATTTTTATTTATAATTTTAAATTAAATGCAAATTATTAGAAATAAACGATATTTCTTTTTTTGTTCGACTTTAAGCTACACCTTGGTCTTTTTGAAAATGCTGTTGGTAATACAGAGTTAGGTCTTCGCTTTATGAGACATGCAATGTATTATTGGGAAATTATTTATGGCCCATTACATCCAGATGGTGCAACTGCCGATGTGATTATTAAACTTTATTATCATAAAGTATGAAATTTAGTCTATTCATTCATTAAATTTTACTTACATTTTAGCAAAATGTCGGAATCATGTTGCAAAATATGAGAGATTTTGAAGGTAGTGTTAAATTTTTCGAACGTGCTAAAGACACAAATGAAATAATTTTTGGAAAAAACAATGTAATCACAGGAGAATCGTAAGTTGAGTCCTATATTTTTTTTTTATTTATGCTTTTTTAATAAATTAATATAATGTATTATTTCAATTTTAAATAGATATCACTTGTTAGCGAAAGCTTTGGCATTTTCTGAAGATTTTAAGGCAGCATTAATTGCCGAAAAGTCCGCATACAATATTTTCCACGCAATGGTACGCGATTTGATTTTTATAAGGATAGATCATTCACATTAAATTAACAATGTTGAAACTAACACTATTTTAATTTAGTATGGTGCTGACCATCAAAAGACGAAGGAAACTGAACTTTTATTAAAAGATCTTACTTCAAATGCCGTTCATAACGTATATATAACTCTATAAAAAAAATATGAAATTGATATTTCGATATCTAATGTATTTTGAAATTTTATAGGCCAAGATGGCTTTGCTTAAGAAACAAGATAAGGTTCAGCTAAGAACCACACCGCATCTTCTTAATGTTTCGACTCAAGTTAAAAAAAAGAAATTGTCAAAAAAGTAATACATTGTTAATCAGGAGACAAATTGGAGTTCTTTTAACTTAATTAAAAATTTTTGGTTTAAAGTATTAATAATAAAAATTCAACTTTAAGTAATATTAAAAATATGCTTTTTTTTTTAAGTGATTCGATTTAAATCCCAGACTTGAATTTACACCATTCTAGGCATTAGAGGAATCCTGGAAGAAAAGAATTATTTTCCTTGACTTCATTTACGAAGTAGTATTAATATACAAAATCGATTAGGGATCATTAAATAAAAGTCTTATTTTAGATAAAAATATATTTAATTACGATAATACCAAAATTTCTAGATAAAATATTGCTATAAAAAATTCGATATTCTAATTCATAATTCCTATAGTTTTAGTAAGAAAATTTGTTAAGTTCCGTAAAACCACTTCAAATGACTTTAATTCGGTTTTTTCACTTACACCCATAACTAATAATTTTTTTACTACACGTGTAACTTTTAGTAACCTTTCAAATACTTCAGTAAATAAATCTTCTACATCTTCCTTATTTCTATCTTCAGAAAAGAAACAAGTAGTTAATTGAGAAGTTGCTAATACGAAACTCATCTCAATTATAATAATAGATGATTTCCAAGTAATTTGCCAGAATTTCAAATCATTAATACTATTAATATTATTAGTGTCAAGTATGTATTCCCATAGTTGAATTAAAGTCATGCCGTGATCTATTAATTCAAATAGTGTCGCAATGGTTGCTGGGTCTTTATCTGATACTTTCATCAATGGTTCAAAATAAACAAGTTGATCTGTCCATGATGGTATAGACATATGAAAAACATTATGCGATTCTGTTAGAATAATATAAGTAGCCAGTATATTTCTGTTAATTGATAAAAGTTTTTGTTGTACTCTTTGTAAAAATATATTCATTTCAGATCCTCCACTATCTGATGATGATGTTAAATCGATATCTGGTAAAACATTTTCAAATGCTAACTTAATTCCACCAGATAAAAGGGTTGCTGATTGTTTTGTTTCTTCCGATATTAAAGGTATCATCACTCTTGAAGAATATTTTGGATGTGTGAAAAGATATGTAAGTTTTGCCAAAAGTATTAGCAAAGGATCTTCATAATAAACTAAACATTCACTTGCAATATCCAGTTCTTGAGTATTTAAATGTATTGATAAATGATAAAATAATATTGTAATGTATTGTATCTCCTCCAGTTTAAACATGTTAGTAGGTAATTCACATTCCATCGCTCGATGGATTTGTTTCTTGTAAAGATTTATAAATCCAACGACGGATCTCAAGATAACACTCAAGTCTTTTCTCTCAACTGTTCGTAACATAGCAGTAATAACCGCCAACATTAAGCACCAAATTTTATGCCAATTCTCTACTAAATTTGGTTCAACTTTCCCTTCTTGTAATTCTGATGATAGTCTATTATTACAAAATGTCGCCATGACTCCATCTCTAAACAGTTGCATCGCTCCAATCGGAAAATTCGCCAATGTCAATAGAAAATATATTACCCCATCAGAAAATTTAGGTCTATTTTTCCATGGTACTGACATTGAATAAACAAACATTTCTAAAAGTAAGTTAATAATTTTCTTTTCCGTGAGTATACCTAAACATATTGAAGGATATGGATTACAAAATGGTTGTACAAGATATTCCAAAACCGTTAATACAATTAAAATGTCTTCTTCCCGATTTTCATCAATCCCATCTTTTTTAGTCATTGAAACTAAAAATTCGCATAATTCTGAAAGGAGCGATTGACAACTTTTTTGAAATTGTGCCAATACTTTATCATCACTTTTTAATATAATATTAGAATCATGAAGCGCTCGTAAACATAATATAAGTGATTGTAAAATTGGCCGATAAGTTTTGGATGTAAAATGACTTTCGCCCAAATTTTGTATCGGATTAATAACGCTAGTAAGGCCATTATACAATAATGTAACTAATTCAGCATAAAGTATTATTCTATCCCGAGATTGATCTTTCGATATTATAAGTTGCTCCATTGAATGTAATAATAAATCTGCGAGATCATCACGAATAGTAATTTCAACATTATGCCCGCGACGAATTTCTTCCACAAGTCGTTCTGCGGTCATCCCAAGTATCAACTGAGATATATCGTTTTTCCGTTCAGTGATCCAAAATCCATCAGATAATATATATGATGCGATTTCTATAAAATATTTCCAAGATTTAAAAAGAACCACCTGAGCGTTTGTTTTTGACAAATTATGAGTTTCTTCAAAGGATGATTGGTCGATATTCGTAAATTTGTCAAGACAAAATTCTAACATATCTTCTTCGAGAATCTCCTGGAGAATTTCTCTAATTCCTTCTGCAGGTAATGATTTGAAGAATTCACTACGACTTTTATTTTCCCTGTTCTTCATTTGGTTTGTAACAAGACAAAGTTCACGACCCAACAACCGGAATAAAAAACCTTTAATATTTTGTCCACAACAAATTTTTTCAACGTTGGTGGTTGATCCACTAGCAATAGTTCCTTGAGATAGTCCAAATGATTCATTTTCATGTAATCCATTATCGTTCAATTTCATACGTAAGATTTCTGATATATTATCCCATAATTCATTATTCTCACGTATTTTTTTTAAAATTATGAATTCGCCTTTACGAACATTTTCCCATAATGTACTTAGGAATCGTACAGCAGCAAGAAGAACTCTTGGTTCCTCAGCATAAACTTTTTTCCAATCTCTCAAAAGACCAATAATAACATCAATAATATTAACTGAAAGTTTAATTTTGGTCTAACTGCTTGGAAATTAAATCAATCCCACCAAAAATTGACAATCCAACATGGATCTTGGTTGAAACTGTAAAGAAATCCAAAATAGCTACTCGTAAATCTTTAACATTAATTTCAGACATAAATCGATCTATGAACTTATTATATATAATTATTGTTTCAGCTTCATTACCAAAAAGTCCACTTAAAGATGATTGAAATGGTATAGATGTATCAGAACATGAAAAGAGCAGTGTCATCAATTCGCAAGATAAAATAGAAACTCCCAAGCTATGTGGGTATGATACATATGAAGAAATAACAATTATCAACTCTTTATTAAAGTTGACATTTGTCATATCTAATATTGTTAATTCTAACCAAGAAATTTCCGAACTTTTTAATTTATGAACTCCAAATAATCTTATGAGAAATGCTAAAGCCAATTCCAACAATATATCGGATTTTTCCAAACGGGAGTCGATTGTCCTTTCATTATTAATGGAGAAATTTTTGTTTCTTTTAATAATATAGAATAATGGTGAAATATGATATAAACCTTCGTTCATCATAAAATGATTCCATAAGTATTCCTGAAGAGGGTTTCGTAAAGGATCCTTTGTTGTATCTATTATAGGATCATAATAATTAGGAAGTTTGGATCCCGGAGGACAGCCTAACAAAATTTTATTGAAAACAATCAAACATTTAATTCCAATTTGAATATGCTCTAATTCATCTTTATACCTCCAACGATCATAGGATACAAAAATAACATTCAAGATATAAGAGGTAAAAGAAAGAAGAACGTTCTTTAAATCATCTTGACCCTGTTTCAAATCGAAATCATCCACGTGACTAAAGAATTCAATAGCGAGATCCAACACAGCTATCGTTATTGGATAACGACCTCCAACACATTCTTGCTGTAACAATAGATGATGCAATTTACATATGAATTGCGAATTATCGTCCATCCATTCATTCGAAGTTGGTAAAAATCCCGATTTTAAAAGATATGACACGATCCTACTATTAAAATACGGTAATAATACTTTTACACATTGTAATCCTGCAGTAACAAAATCGAGGGCATCAGGAACGTTATTCATAATATATTCAATAACTGCAAAGATTGTAAATGCAAGATCATTATGAGGTTTATTATCTTGAAAACATGTTTCTAAATGATCCAATATTTTTTCGATTAAATCTGGAGAGTTAGATAAAAGTGAGTATAAAAGTTGTAATATTTCCTTGATTCGCAACGTAGTTGGATCATCGGTTAAAGTAGGATCGTAATCAAAAGGGTTCCTTCCCTGTATTAAAGGGAATGATTCTAACATCTCCATAAAAAGTTGCCATCCAGAATATTTAATTTTCCATTGAACTAATTTATTTCCATTAATTTGTTCAATCACATAACCGGGAGTATTTTCTGGAATGGTA
Source organism: Rhizophagus prolifer (assembly GCA_019425655.1). Taxonomy (NCBI): domain Eukaryota; kingdom Fungi; phylum Glomeromycota; class Glomeromycetes; order Glomerales; family Glomeraceae; genus Rhizophagus; species Rhizophagus prolifer. The sequence continues at coordinate 16,725 of NQWY01003377.1, forward strand.
AATGCATCTTGATAAATATTTTCAAAAAGTTTGATTGGTTGTTTGGCATAAACTCTATTTTCATTATTTATGTCAAATTTAAGTTGTTCATCTCGAACTAAATAACAACACTGGCCAAAATTTTCCAATAAGACAAATATTTCCTCAGCCGAATCTCTGTCACCAGATAATGTAGTATATAATCGCATTAATGGATGAAAATTTTGAGGAAATCTAGAGATCGACCAATTAAATAAAGAAATTCGTTTTTCATAAAAGGAATCCTCCTTAAAGAATTCACTGCATGGACCACCTTCAATAAATACTTGTGAAAAACACTCTACTAGGAGTTGATGTTTTGGAATCTCTTGTATTTTAAATGCTTCAAATATTGAAATAAAATAAGTTTTGAAAATTTTCTTGTATCCTTTTACGTTTAATTCCTCTGGTCTAAAACATGGACCTTTAAAAATATTATATAAAGAATCTAGGACATTCAAGTCGTAAGCTTTTGCAGCATTTGCTGAAATCATGCTATTAAAATAACTTTCTAGATCTTCATATTCATTTGGCCAATTTGTTTCATCGTAAAAATGCTGTATATGAGTTAAATATGAGGCCCATAACCAGAGAAATATTCCATTAGAAGGATTATTGTCCATATTTAATGCCCTCTCAGTGACACTTCTAACATCATTTGATGAAGCTGCTCGTTTATTTTTTGCATGAACAGATGGAAAAATTTCTGTGAAATTGAATTCAACTAGAGTCATTATGACAACAAGAATTTGAGTAAAATGGTTGACTTGAGTTAACATATCATGACCATTCGGGTTGATATGCAGTGTAAGGAATTGATTATATCCAAATTTTGTTTCCATGCAGTGAGTCAAAAATCTAGTCAAATATTTTTTTGTTGATTGTTCAGAAATTTGCCCTTTATATATTAAGCATAATAATTCTAATAATTCTATTTGTTCTTTAATATATTGACTTGAAAAACTAAAATCTTTAATACTTTCTGGTATGAATGCTTGTACACCAATATCAGCCAAATCTTGAAATTGATCAAATATTCGATCCATAAATTCATCTAGATCAAGATTACTTATAAAATCTTCTGCTGAATCATAATAATACCAATTTGTATCTTCACAATAGTAAAATAATATACTCAAAATCTTAATTAAATTAAGACGTTCTTCATAATAAAATTCTATTAATTTTGATAAATATTCTTCATCATTAAACTTATTGTAATCATCATATTCTGATTCGAAACTTTTCATCAAAAAGTGTGTTGTTCGTACGTCCAACTGAAGAGCTTCACTGGCTAAACCTTGTAAAGTACCATCATTTTTAATATTCGTATTATCAAAACAATCCAAGCACACTCTTAGTGTTGAGCTGTGATATTTTATTATTTCTTTCATAGCATTAGGTGGACAACGTATGTCTGCTTTTTCTAAAGCAAAACGTAAAGCCCGAAAGGATCTGTTTTTAAGTCCTCATTTATAGTGCTTTTTAAGCCTCAACCGTTTATAACGGTCAAACACCGCTGAATTAACAGAAAGATCTGATAAACTTCTTGCAGTTTTAGTACTTTCGCCATTTTTACGAGAAAAATCATTTAAAGATAAAGACATAACGAATTTTCTTGATCAAACAAATTCACTATGTAATAACCTAAGAGCAAGTTCGGTGTAATATCATGCTTATCAAAGATTATCGTTCTCTTTTTCTTGTTGAATTTTGAATTTATTGTAGATCCTAACACGGGATAAATTCCAATTACGTAATATCCTTTTTTGTGTCATGTTGGTGTCGCCTGATTGTGGCGCAGAAAAACTACTTTTTAATTCGCTTCTTTGAAATTACTGCGCCACTAATCTGAAACACATTTCAGACGTGCCTTTTATTTGTTTAATTACTGATTACGATATACAAACGCAACAAAAAAGATTTATTTATTTAATAATATATTATACTTTCACGTAGTTAATGCGACGGATGAAAAGAAAGGAATACAAAAGTGAAAAAATAAAAAAGAGAAATAGAAATCTTAAACAATTTAAACATACTCTAAAAGGAAAATACTAATAGAGAGTTAAGAATCAATAAAGAACTAAGAAATTATCAAGAAAATTATTGCTTATTATCTGTTGGGTTTTGAATATTTGAAGCAGCTTTTGAATCAACAGAAGGAACAGTATCATAAGCAGGTGGAGGAACAACGGTATAAGCAGGAACAGGAGTATAATATACAATATAACTTGATCCTCCAATATCACCATATTGTTTTTCAACCTTAAGTCTTTGATAATAAGCCCAAACTGCCATACAAAAATGAAGCTATGAATTATTCATTAAAAAAAAAAAGGTTGTTAGATGATGAGTGAACGAATTAAAATACTCACGTCAATTATACAACTTATTGCAAGCATAACGACCATTGTCGAAACGGTTTTAATATACCAATTCACACAACTTCCCATATCCATATCTACATCAGGTTCTTCAATTAATTGTTCACAAACATCTTTATTAAAATAAAATGCTACAACTGAAAATACGATCGAAACTGTGAATCCTAACATAAGTTGCCACCAATAGAACATGGCAAAAATTCTAACATATTTAGCATTATTCTAAATTCAAAAATTTTCATTTAGCAGATTTTTATGGTTACCTTTAATACACCAGTGATACCAGCGATACAGGCGAAAGTAGCAGCTAAATAGTATGTAGATAAAACACTGTAAAAGAACCCAAATTTACCCGCCAAGATCGATAAATGATACGCATTGGGTAACTTTCCAACGAATACTTACAGTCCCAAGAGAAGCTAATATAAGAGTAGCAGGTCTAACAGTATTATATAAAGTAAATAATTTGTAAGTACAAATAAATAGTTGATTATTATTTAGTTTATTTTATAAAATCTTTTAAAATTGTTTACCTAAGACCAATACAGAAACAACATTTAGACAACATGGTATTTAAACTTTGAAGTAAATAATTAAAAAAATATATATATAAGAAGTAAAAATCTAAAATAAAGCAAAATGACAACAAGTACAAAATTTTAATAAACATCCGGCGCAGGCCGCGCAGCTACGCTATGATACAGAAAAGGATAAAAGTTTTTCCGAACGCCACAAGTACGTCTCCTGCTGCCCTCAACACTGCTTTAACTATGAAAACATTTTTTTCATCAATCGAACTCCCAAATTATGATCCTGATAATTGGGAATTAACAATCTCGATGCTATCTCGTCCATGTAAATCGTTTGATGATATCATTAAATTGATTAGGTTCTTTTCTTCAACTGATTATACATCAGAATCATCCCTTTTAACCTTATTCGACGAAAATAAAGAAAGTTTACCTAAATTAGAACAAAAATATTATGAAGAAAGAATATTTCCTGAATTAATTAATATAGCATTAGAATTACCTAAACATTTTCCTTGTGGTAAAATAATTTCAAATGATACTCATGAAAAAATAGAAGGATTTGAAAAAATAACTTTAACACGAAGAAAAATGAATTGTTTGTTATCACACATGTTCTTATGTACTATGTCAGATAAGAAAACTCATTTAGGATCATTTAAAGAATGGAATTCAAGTGAATTACCTTCAGCCAAACTTTATTTAAAAGTATTAATGATTTATTTTAATAGAATTATAACATTTAATTCCGAAGTTCCGATATGGGAAAAATCCGATATTCCTTTAATAAATTCAATTAAAACAAATATTTATGATATTCCTGGTAAATTTGATGAGATTGAAATTGATCCATCAAATAAATTAATTGGATTTGGAAAATCCGGTACAGCAGAAGAAATATTATTTGGTTGTTCACCAGAATTATGTGTTATTACATTATTTTGTAATCCAATGTCAGATAAAGAAACTATATTAATTAAAAATGCTAAAAAAGTAATACAACATTCAGGATATGGTCCATTTAATGTTAAATATGAATATGAATATGAAAATTGGTGGAAATTATTAAATAGAAAAGAAAGATATATTATTGCCATGGATGCATCTGAATTTGATCATATTGATTCATTAAAAGATTCTTTAATATTACAATTACAAGATAATTCATTAATTAGAGAATTAAATAAAGCTTATTGTGGTTTTTCTTGGAATCAAAATTTCAAGAATATTAAGGATATTGGTATTGGATTTTGGGGATGTGGTACTTTTGGTGGTGATAAAGATATTAAATTTGTTATTCAATGGATTGCTGCTTCTCAAATTAATAATAATGAAAAAAATATGAAATTAATTATATATGCTTTTAATAATATTGATTATGAACAAAGGATTATAAAATTTATTGAAAAATATAAAAATTTTTTGATAAAAGATTTATGGAAATTACTCAAAGATTATGAAACTTATATTAAGAATTTTAATGATGATAATGAACAAATTTTACCCTTATGTACCTGGGCTTCTAGAACTTAACCGTCACTAGTAACAAACTTCCGTATTAATCTTTCCTTTCGCAATGCTTCTATAAACTATCAGCTATTCTTTATACAAATTATTTTATTTCTATTAATATAAAAGTTGGATGATTTTGAATACCATTCGAATGGCTTATCATAATCTTGTCTCCATAATAATAACAATGACCTATATAATATTTTATAATTTTATCCAAGTTGTAAGTTGTAACTGCTCATCTCTCACTTTTAATTTCGCTTGAATTATTTAATATATTTAGGATGCAAAGTTGACTTTTAATTTAGTTTCTTTAAAGTC
>NQWY01003395.1:0-13348 GCA_019425655.1 Rhizophagus prolifer
ATACTGATTTTTTAATTAAAAAAGAGGGAGATAGGAAGAGAATGAAAATGGATGATTTTTATATTTCATGAAAAATTTGGATATGAAAACGTGGCAAAAATTTAACGTTCACATAATTTACACAAACACTTTTTTAATATGCCATTGTTTTATCCTTTCACTGACAAGTGACACCATCGTACTAGTCTACTACTAAATAAGGTACTACCATTATACATACATATTGTACATATTGTACATTGTATAACCAAATTTTAAAAATTGCAATTAATGTCTTCAAAACATCTCATTTTTTCATTTTTCTTAAATAAAAACTGATCTGTTTGCATTTTTTACTTTATTTCTAATTCAGAATACAAATATGTCCGACGATCTTGACATTGATAAATATCTCGCAACAGAAGCAACACAATTACAAAAAGATCAAGAAGTTGAACGTATTCTTTCCGCGTTTAAGTTAAATCCTTTTGACATTTTAGATCTTTCACCTGAATGCACAGAAAAAGACATTAAAAACTCTTATAGAAGAAAATCTTTGCTTATTCATCCTGACAAAACAAAACATCCTAGAGCACAAGAAGCCTTTTCTTTATTGAAAAAGGTATTTTATTTTTTTAAAAAAAAAAGTTAACGCGTCATTATCATTTATTTATAGAGATATATTTTGATTTCTTTTTAGGCGGAGACAGAATTATCAAATGAAAAATCACGTCAATTCTTACTAGCAATTATTGAGGAAGCAAAAATAACTTTGACTAATGAACAAAAGATAAAACCAGATCCCTTACAAATTAAACAAAAAACTAAAGAGATTTTAATAGAACAAGAATTACGTAGACGTAAATCATTAAAACGTGAATTAGAAGCGCAAGGGTTAGCTGCTCAAAAGGCTGAACAAATTGAAAAAGAAAGGAAAAGAAAGGCTGAAGAAGAAAAACTATGGGAAGAAACGAGAGAACAAAGGGTTAATAATTGGAGAGATTTCCAGACTAAAAAAAATTCAAATGGCTCTTCTAAAAAGAAGAAAAAGTTGGGTGGTGAGTTTAAACCACCGAAAGTCTTAGCCGAAGATCCTACTAAACCTTATATAAAACGGCCTACTAATTCTTAATTATTTAATCGTTAATTATATGTGTGATATTAAATAATTTATTTTATTGCATATTACATAAACGTTCTACAAATTCTTAAGTTATTAATCGTTTATTTATGACGCTAAAATAATATAAAGGAAAAATTATTTTATTGTATTATATTATCAACTATCCATATATACAAAGAAAAATTACTAAAATACAACCAATAAAATAATACGGAATAATTCAATGTTCGATTCCCCAGATGTATTAAGCTTAATTTCATCCAATATATTCACTTACGTCTTATTTTTTAGATCTTTTTGATTTCTTTGGCTTTTTTTCGATCTCTGTGATTTCCTCAATCACTGGAATTGATTTTCGTTTTCTTGAAGTATGTATTGGAGTATCAATTAACTTTTCGCTTTTCTTTTTCCGTTTCTTTGAAGGGGCTGCTACATCTGTTTCTATTAAGCTCTCTTCGATCGTAGCGATTAACTGCTTGATAGCCTCGGGTTCAATGGATTCCTTACTCTCTTTTTTGGTTTTCGAAGAATGTGACTTTTTGTGTTTATGAGCTTTTGTCTTCGAATGACGATGACCTTCTTCAATCGTATTATCATTGGATAATGAATCCTCTGAATCTTCAATTTTGATTTCCTCTTCATACTCTAAAGGTGTAGAGAAACTTTTCATAGGATTTGATGACCTTGAAAATTTGAGCTTCAATCTTGTAGAGCCTGACATATCCTTCTTTGGAAATTCCAGTCTAATCAGACCCTGATCCACGCCATATAAGGTGTTTATATAATTCCTAATGGCAAGGTCAGGGTCTGATGTGCTGAGATTATATAATAAATTTCCAACTTCAAAATCATCTTTGAAATAGCCAAGGATCCATAAAGCTTTTATAGAAACTTTCCTAACACCATAATAATTTCCTACCCTATTATATATATATACGTTATTATATAATAATTATCAACAAAATGATTTATAAAATGTTCATGCTTACTTAGCATAATAAACAAAATCATGCTTATTTTTATCAATTACTTGATTCATCATTAAAAACGATTTGGCCTGTAAATAAAAAGATGAAATGATTATCACATTTATATATACAACAATAAATAATAAACTGCATATAAATACCCATAAAATGCCTTCAAGGATAATGTCATTATAAGACCCTAGAGATCTATCTCTACGCAGAATTTCCTCAATTATGTTTATAGTTTCGCTTTTATATTCTTGATCTTCAAGCGAAAGATAAAAGACCTCTCCAGATGTAGACGTGTCTCTCGCAAAAGAATTCGCTAAACTTCGAATAAGCACATTAATCAAAAAGTCATCTGAATACTTTAGTCAGAGTAATAATGTAAGTAATAAAGATTTAATCAAAGATGAGATAGTAAATGCAACCTTAACGTACATAGTTCTTTGAATTATCATTCCATTTCAATCTTTTGTACAAGAACTTCTTGACCTCAAGTGGGGCCAAATTATTCGAGTCTCGTAAACGAGAAATGGAAACTATCATTGACTAAAAAAAAAATAATATAGATTTATCAAATATCATTGTTTCACATTAAAACTAATTGGCTCTCTACCTTTTGTAAAAAATATTTTTCCCAGCTATCAAATTTGTTTGGTAATGGAATATACTCATCATCATCATTTTTTTCGCAGTAAATGCTTTCATAGAGTTTAAGCAAATGGCGAGTGCCAATTCCCTCTACATCGTCTAATCCAAACTAAAAAAAAAAATCATTAATAGATGAAATTATTATTAACTTGAAAAAAAGAACTCACATTTGACAATGCCTTTGATGCCTCTATACGTATGTCGTAAAAATATCTAAAATCATTGACAGTTCGCATAAGAGTTGTCGAAGCAGCCTTGCTGCTATACTTTGATAAAGCCTGAATAGCCTTAAATCAAAAAAAAATAAAAATTAATTGAAATGAATGCAAGTTAATAAGAAATTAGATTTGACAGAACAAACCTTGTAATGATCAATTACATCAATTGATTCCTCCAATAGATTTGCCCACATGTATGGAGCTAACGAGAACTCAAATTTTGCAAGCCAACTAAATTCCGGATCAATTCGAATATATTCCCATTGTTCACTATTATCAGGCACATATGTAAATATTATGAATGAACAATAAGCAAACATGTGTAGTATTATCTAATAAATAATACCTGGCATTACGAGCTGCTGGATCGTCAGCCCATTCGTGAATCATCCATTCGTTTTCAACATTATTCTCTGGATCCAGACCAAAAAACTCGGGAAGATCCTCTTCCATATATTCGGCAATAATATCACGCATATAAGCCATTTCCTCATCGTCATTAACGCCTTCTTTTCGCACCATACGAGGTTTAATAATAACTTTGGAACGCTTATATTTTGTGTGATAATTGATTGTTTCAATTTGTTGCGGCCTATGAATATCTAATGTATTAATATATTCATAGCCGTCAGGTTCCTTCACTGATACTTCCAATTTTCCCTTTAATAAAAAGATAGATAAAAATAGGTTAAAATCGAGCTAATTTTACAAAAAAAATTTCGAATCGTACCGTAAAATAAGCTGGATTCAAAATGGTAGTGGATTTTGCTGAATTGTTTGACACTACTGAATTTGTATTTCTTTGCTCAATATCGAATTCAACAAGTAAGTTTTTCCGAGAGAATTTACAAGCAATTTTAAATATAGGACAACCAGAACCATAGATCCATTGATGTGAAAAGGAACTAATTTCATTATGAAGTTCCTGACGTATAACAAATTTACATAATAGCAAAAAATCTCGTGTGTTGAGAAAACCTTGGAGCTTATTCTTCTCCAATGAAGATTTTGCATCGGCTAAGATAAGATAAATCAAGCCGGCCATTTTACGGGAATAACCAAGTAATAATAAACGATTATCTAACATCCAAATAACAAGGGACGCTTTGGAGCGTATAAAATCAAAGCTTCCTACTGTCAGAGGAAAATTCCATCTATCTGAACATATTGCATATTGATTGACATCTCTTTGAACAACTGAATCAATTCTCTATACAAAATAAACAAAAACGTTAATTATTTATATGATAATATTAAAGAATTTTACTTAAAAAATCTACTAATACCTTTTTACGATCTAATCTTATTTTATCCTCTGAAAAGATTGTTTCGCAATACATTTCAACCCAATAATACGAAAGACCAAAGACTAACCATAAATCACTCCTATAATATGAATTGGAAGTGTTATATATTAATTTGAAAAAAAAATTAACTTTCAAAATTAATTGTAGCTTACCATTTGTAAGGCGAAAGAAAAACACCAAACCATTGCTGAGCTATAGCATGCGCTATAAATTGCATGGTTTCAAACCTTTGTTCAATTATACGATAACTATGCAGTAATTTTGACCTGTATATATTGAAATTGTGTAGAGATTAAAATATTAGAAAAGGAAACAATATACCAAATAAGCACATACTTGCAAATAACGAGACCGGCAGTGACTGAAATATCATGATATGCCCCTTCAACAAAAGCTATGTTTAGCGCTTTAAAAGGAAAATAAAGATCTTCTAAGGCTGGATAAGATGAACTTGAATGATGCGAATGATTATTGGGTACAGAAGAAGGAAATTTTTCTATAAACCAATTTATTATCTGAAGTAACAGTATAATAATATTAATGAAATTACAAATATAAATAGAATACGCAAATTTCTCACTTACATCGGATACCCAGTATTTGCTAATATTAGGACTTTTGCTGGGTAACATTGTTGGCTCAAGATATTCTGATAATCGTTCAGTAATAAAAACTTTAATCTCTGGTCTATCTTGGGGTGATATAACATCACCTTGATACAACAAATTTCTGCTTTTGGTAAAAGGACCACAAGCAAATCCAATAAACTGTGCTGGAACAGCAACATCTTGCTCATAATAAAATGTCCTTTGGTACGGGTTATCAAGAGAGCGATCCTATTATCAATTATTTCTATTAAATAACAAAAAAACCATTCTTACAAGCATCAAAATAAGAACAATTATTTACCACTTTAACTAATTTCCCACTGGCAACTACACTCAATTCATCATATCCTTCAACATCTTTAATAGTAAAGATCAATTCCCACGTGCATTTATCATTGAATCGATTTAGGCATGGAAGCCAATATCTCGTTACACCGCCTACCGGGTGGTTAACAGTAAAGACATATGGATCAAGCTAGACATAATTGACATTAATAAACTAAAAATAAGTTGAATTCTGGCCTTATATAAGTATGGAAGGTAAAACTTACTATAGATTTATTTATTTCACGATTTGGATCAGGATATACAAAATGTACACCAGATTGAGGTTGTTTTAGCTTGTATTCCACTCGAACTTTAAATGGTTTTATTAACCCTTGCTATAAACAAAGAAAACGTTTTAATTATATTGGTATAATAGACATGGCCAATAAGAAAAAAAATTAATTACTTCATCTGTTTGCATAATCTCAACTATTTCTTTAGGTACAGGAATCATAAGTTCGCCTTCTTGTCCGATATTCGACTTTTTCTCACTTGCATAATGTATAAAAGGAATATCAAAAGGCGCGTCAAAGTCATTTACCGTTATACGTTTAATTGCTTTTTAATATAAAATGAAGATGTTAATATTATTCAATATACAAATAATAAATAAATCAATGGTAATAATTGTTATTTTAAAAAATTACAAGATTTTATTAATTTAAATATGATAATGTTACAACATTATTTTTTTTGATTCCTAGATATTCGCTAATTCTTTTTTCCTTTTTAACTATCTTTTTTAAATTATTGGCATAATATGAAAATTTGAAATAAGAAGTATAAATATCATATATATTCCATGTAATAGTTACCACATTGCCTGCAATGTAATTTTATTATACAGATATCTTCAGTAAGTGGATAAAAAAAATTGAGTATTAATGGAAGAAGCTAAGAGCTAAGAGAATAATAAAAGTAAAATTATACCTCCAATGATTCGTCGGAGAAGTTTATTGTTAAATCAACGGTTTGATGCTAAGAAATATCCAATTAAACCTACGGAAATGATATAACCACGTTCTTTTTGTACCGCGTCAAAATGGCGATTTACAAAACTCATTTTTGAAGGAAAAGTAAATAGTGTGTAAATCAAATGCACTATTTATAAATTTGTCAATGACCGTTTTCGGATAATGATGTATCTTCTCCATAATGTTCAAAACTCACGTGATTTTTACTTTTTAGCCAGCATTAATTTTATTTCAAAAACTATTAGACAATCTTAAGTATGTTAACATACATTTGATATCTTTATAAATGTTGTCAATATAAATTGAAAACAAACAAATACAAACAGATATTTGAATAGTAGAAAGTTGAATTGAAGCAAATAATATTTTTACTATCATGTTTAATATTAGATATTAAAATGAACACATATTTACACTTAAATTAATTTTTTTTTTATTTTAATATTATTTTTTAAAAGAAAAATAACAATAAATTAAGAACGGATAACGGTTTTTCCTCTAAGGATCCAAAAAAAAAAGAATTAATACGCTGATTACAAAAGGAATGCAAATAGCTTAATATAAAGTAACTAACGTTATTGTTTTTTTCTCAACATTTTGTACCTCTGGTTTGGCTCTGTTAAGCACTTTCAAGAATGCTTGCACACGAGCACGCATTCTAGAATGCATATAGGCCTTTGAACATTTAATGTGATAGTGAAGATAATCCCGGAATAATTGAATTTGAGAGATCGTCTTCTCTCTTACATCTCCCTTGGAAAAGTGGCGAGGAAACAAAACTAGTAAAGATAAAAAACAAAGTGAATTTTGATCATCATCAATCTATTTTTGTAATTAATTAATAAACGTGTAATACCAAACGTGACGTAACCAACATCCTCATTTTCATTTGTATTTTGTAGTTCTGGTAAATGTCTAATTTCTAATGGAGGCTCCTTGCTTGAATATAATACTTGTGGAGCATTTTGAATAGCTGGACGACGACGTGCATCAACAAATTCCTAAATAATATATATAGTTTTTATTAAAATATATATTATTATTTAAATTCAAATAGATACTCATACCTGTAAGAATACTCTGCCAAATATTCTATCAGTCTCTTCCTTAAATAATGTAGTAAAGATTACAGTGACTCTATCCAATTGGGCCTGAATATAAATAGCTTCCTGATCTCTATAATGAATTTGCATGAGATCAGGTGTTGGGTTTGGTTGCTTTTCATCTTCAAATTGAGCTTGTTGCTCAAATGCACGTTCAAATGGTTGAGCCATTAGATTACGTTTAATTAAAGCTAATTTCTTTACCAGTTCTTCTCTTTGACCTGTTTGAATTAATACACAATTTAATTTTTAACATAAAGAACCATGAATCATCGAATTACTAACTTTTATCTTCAGGTAGTTTTTGCAGGTCAAATTCTAAAGTAACATCATATCCTTCTTCTGTAGGGACACAGTATGGGCCATATTCCTTCTGTAACATGTCTTGAGCACCCCATTGAACAAGCTCTTTGTAACATTGCATAATTAGCGAAAATTTAATTACAGATTTAGATTCTGGAGTCGAAAGATGGTAAGCTACACCGTCAAAATCGACTACAGTCATGTCCAAAGTTGTAGGTTCAAGACTGAAATATAAAGCAATTTTAGTTTAATTATTAATAAATTATGATCCGTTATGACTGACTCACTTCACAATCGGCTGGTTCAGCGTTTCTTCTATTACAACATTATGATAATCTAACAAAATCATTTCGAAAATATTTTTAAAGGCAGGATCTTTTTGGTAAAAGTAATTTAAGAAGAGTATCGATCTTTTGCATACAGATGATAGATATGATAGGGACAGTAACGTAACACAAACAAGAGTATGTAGATTTGACAATCATGTGGTTTTTACGGCTTAGATTCGAATTAAATTCTCAGATAAGCAGCTTATTGAAATAAACCTAATTTCCTTCCTACTATTCATGTTAATGCTAATTTTTCGCTATCGACATAAACATTCCTTCTCAATTATTTTTTGAAATAATTCATTCAATTTCTCCTACCCAAATACTCATTTCGATTCGGTTGAATGATAAAATTTTGAATTTATAATGAAATTTTCCATAGCAAGAATTAGTAAAACCTCGAGATATTTAAAAAAATAAACTAAAAATGCTCCCGTTTTATGAATACTAACCATCCACTCAGTTGAAACTATTGCGATTTCTTTTTTGTTATTTAATATGATCTTTTGGCAATAATTAATTGGGCACAGAAAGAGCCGGGCGCAAATGACAACGTGCTCTAAAATGTGACAAGATATTCTTATGTATTTTAACCAATAAATGCAATATTCATTCATTTATACCGTCCGTGAATTTACATAGTTTATCATGAACGGATTAAAAAATGTTCATGTTGGAAACTCCATGAACAAGTTTGAACGGGATCGAAATCACTAAAGTCTTAACAGTCAAAGACGATCACGAATGTATTTAAAATCATCGTTATATAAGCTACTAATATTGTTTAAATATCTGCAATTCATACTTTTGATAAGATTTTTTCATCATTTGAAATATTGAAACATTGAAATATACAGAAATTTGCTAAATAAGTGCCATTTTTTTTAAGTACTGTTTAAGAAAGAGTTTTCAGATAATTTTTTAAGCGATTTTTTAAGCAACGCAAAGATGTAACGTTGAAATAAGATTTTTTTAAACCGAATTTATGTAATTTGTTATTCAAGTTCAGAAAAATGACCATCAAACACTTGAAATAATTATTCAATAATTTCAGTGACAATACCAGTTCCAACAGTTTTTCCACCTTCACGAACTGTAAATCTCACTCCGGGTTCAACAGCCATATCATGTACAAGATCACATACTAATTCAATGTTATCGCCCGGCATAATCATTTTTTCTTCGGGATTTTCCGTCCCCTTGGGATATGTTAAAGTTACTGTAACATCGGACGTACGAAAATACATCTGTGGTCTATAATTTTGCATAAAAGGTGTATGTCTTCCTCCTTCTTCTTTTGTTAAAACATATAATTGTGCCAAAAATTTCTTATGTGATTTCACTGTACCGGGTGCTGCAATTACTTGCCCCCTTCGAAGTTGTTCTCGTTTAATACCACGTAATAATGCACCCATATTATCTCCCGCAATTCCTTTATCAAGTTCTTTATGAAACATCTCAATACCCGTAAGTGTAGTTTTTGTGGGAGGTCCCATACCAACAATTTCTATTTCTGCTCCCTTTGTAATGGTTCCTCTTTCCACTCGACCCGTTGCTACTGTACCACGTCCAGAAATTGAAAACACGTCTAAAACGAGATAAAAAAAATCAATCAAATTTATTAAATTAATTAATTATATTCTTTGCTTTACCTTCAATAGACATTAAGAAAGGTTTATCCAAATCTCTAACAGGAGTAGGAATGTACTCATCTACCGCATTCATTAACTTTTCTATAGCTTTTTCACCAATTTCTGGGTCTCTTCCTTCAAGAGCTGCAAGAGCAGACCCCTGAATAATTGGTGCATTCTCTCCATCAAATCCATATTGTGTTAACAATTCTCGCATTTCCATTTCAACTAATTCCAACATTTCTGGATCGTCTACCGCATCAACTTTGTTAATAAACACTACGAGATTTGAAACACCAACTTGTCGAGCAAGAAGTAAATGTTCACGAGTCTGAGGCATTTGACCATCTGTGGCTGATACAACAATGATAGCTCCATCCATCTTTACATGAAATATAAATTGGGTTTTTAATGAAAAATTTTTGCATCATATAATTAATTTGTTTTAACTTACCTGAGCTGCTCCAGTAATCATATTTTTAATATAATCGGCGTGACCAGGACAATCAACATGTGCATAATGTCTATTATTAGTTTCGTATTCTACGTGTGCTGTAGCGATGGTGATACCCCTCGCTTTTTCTTCAGGAGCTTTATCAATTTCACCGTAATCTTTGAATTTTGCTTGACCTTTCGTTGCTAAACATTTGGTGATTGCAGCTGTCAAAGTGGTTTTCCCGTGATCTACGTGTCCAATCGTACCAATATTTACGTGCGGTTTTCCACGTTGAAATTTAGTTGATTCGGTTGCATAATATCTATTAACTAAATTATTTTAAATGTATAATATAGATTTTATAGGACTATATGTATAAGAGTAAAAATATATTGATATTACCACTTCTTTGTAGGTTAAATCGTATCCACGACGTGCCATTTGTTTGTGAGGAATTTTTTATGAGTTTATAGATGGCCTAGAAAGAATTTGTATTCGCAATTCAAGCTGGATCATTACAATGAAAAAAACTTTTTTTTTTATAACAAATATTGCTGAAAACGCGGATCAATTGGTAATTGGTTTAAGTTCATTTTTTGTAATTTTATATACCAATGATCCGCGGCTACAACATTCTGTGTTCAAAGAAGTTAGATATTAAGAACCTGCTACTAACCGATTGAGTATTATTAAAAACGTAACCAGAGCAGAATAAAGCTTAAAGAATCGTCAAAGTTGAATAAAATAAAAATTCGATTATGGTTTCTCTCGTTATAAAACTAATTTTGAAATTTATATATTTCAACTTACAACGACGTACTGAGCTGTTCAAACACTTTTTTGATGTCTGAGCAAAAACAGAACGCACGCAAGGTTGCAACCTGGCACTAGTTGTTCTGAGTGAATACATTTTTTTATGAAAAAAAAAATTTTTTTTTCTGATTTAGTTGATCCGATCTTTTGATCGGAGATCTGCGATTTTTTGATCCCTTTTTTTACAGTTTTTCCAATTAAAACGAGAATGAAAAGAACAATTACTAGAAAAACTGAAGCAGCTAAAAAAAAGGTTAAAGAGGACAAAAAGCAACGTAATTTAGAGTTTTACTTTAGTAAACAGAATAAAGCTACAAATGATTCTCAAAAAACAGAAAATAATCCTATTCGTATAAAACAATGTCAGGCCAACGGTTTGGCGAATGCTGTATCGGAGAACAATTTGTCTTTAAAGTCAATTGCAGATACTTCAAACGTCAAAGAGTCAAGTTTCACATCGGATGCATCGATAATTTTAGATACTTCGCGGAATTCGACAAAAAGTGGGTCAGAGTCCGCTGTGCAACTTGGTTCGTCCGAGATGTCAATTGATATGGATGTTTTGGATTTTGATCCGTCTAAAATTAATTGGGATGGATCAAAAGCGCCTTATCGTTTCCTAATTGATACTTTTGTTGCTATTGAAAAAACGACAAGTCGACTTAAAATTATAGAATACTTGACAAATGCGTTACGTACCATTATTTATCACGATCCTGAAAGTGTTCTACCTGCTGTGTGGCTTTCTTCAAATGCCATAGCACCCTCATATGAAGGAATAGAACTTGGGATTGGTTCACAAGTATTATCAAAGGCTATAACATCTGTATCTGGAGCTTCTTCAAAGACACTTAAGCAGTACTATAATAAATATGGAGATTGGGGAGATGTAGCTTATACGGCCAAAGTTTCTGTTCGAACTTTAATAGAACCTAAACCCTTATCTATTGGTAAAGTGTATAACACTCTCTGTTCTATTTCAAAATTAAAAGGATCCGGCGTAGTAGATCAAAAGACTGATTTAGTAAAAAAATTACTAATTTCTTGTAAGGGGAAAGAAATTAGGTATCTTACAAGGACATTAGTACAAAATCTTAGGATTGGGGCCGTGAAAACTACGTGTTTAATCGCCCTCGCACATGCATTTTGTCTTACAAGGCCAACAAATATGGTAATAAGTGAGCCTCTAGATGATAAAAATAGTTTGTTTGTTGAAGTTAAGAAAGAATCAAGAGATTCCTTAAATGCTAAATTAAAAGCAGCTGAAAAATTATTAAAAGAATGTTACGCACAATTTCCGAATTATAATGGCATTGTTAAATGTCTATTGGAACATCCAATAGAAAAGCTATTGGATTTCTGTCATTTAAGAGTCGGTAATTATTTTCATAAGGAATTTTATGTACCTTTTTTAGTTTAAGAAAAAATTTAGGATTAAAAATTTTTTAAACCAACTTATTTTCATTTTTAAAGGTGTTCCTTTGAGACCGATGTTAGGTGAAATTGTCCGAGATTTAGGACAAGTTTTTGAAAATTTTGAAGGAAGAATATTCAATTGTGAATACAAATATGATGGTCAACGTGCACAAATTCATATGGATGTTAATGGAAAAGTGACTATATTTAGTCGTAATTTAGAGGTAATTTCTTAATCATGTTTATTACATAACTTAAATAGCTTATAAAAAAAAAAAAATTTTTTTTCTTCATTTAAAATTTGTCGAAAATAGAATATGACTGAGAAATTTCCTGATGTGGTTGAGTTAGTTCCGCAAATTATTTTGAATAATGTCAACTCCTTTATTATGGATTGTGAAATTGTAGCTATCAATTCTGAGGGGATAATACAAAATTTTCAAACGCTAACTAACCGATCAAGGAAGAATGTTAAGTTATCATCGATCACAATACCTATTTGTATTTTTGCTTTTGATTTAATGTATTTAAATGGCGAGGTTAGTATTTTTAAGGGATAATTTGTTTTAATATTCTATTTAACCTAATTCGTTTTTTTTAAAGTCACTTTTGAAAAAATCATTAAGAGAAAGACGTGAATTTTTGAGGACTAAATTTACTGAAATTAAAAACAGATTTACATACGTTAATCATATTGAATCATCGGACCCAGAAGAAATTCACTTGTTTTTCAAAGAATCCATAGAATTTGGATGTGAAGGCATAATGATTAAAGTTTTAGACGATTCACTAAATTTGGAAAACAAAACACGAATGAATTTATTGGCTAGCTATGAACCTGGTCTGTATGATATTATGTGTATATTTAGTATTATTCAAATTGATTATATATAAAGGGATCGAACTGATATTTTCTGTTTTAATTATTCAATAAATTAGATAAAAGAATTAAAAGCTGGTTAAAAGTAAAAAAAGATTATATTGATGGTATTGGAGACAGCTTGGATGTTGTGGTAAATGAGGAGTTTATATACGTATTTTGGCTTTATTATTACTTGAAACAATGTGAAATCTAACTTGTCTTTTAAAAGCCAATTGCTGCGTGGTATGGAAATGGCAGAAAAGCTGGATGGTGGAGTCCAATTTTATTAGCAATTTA
>NQWY01003399.1:0-10098 GCA_019425655.1 Rhizophagus prolifer
AAGACCTTTATTTTAATTAAAAAAACAAAATCTAAAATTTGGTATGCGTCAGGAAGATTTTTCTGCTTAAAATCCACATGGAATTATGGAAATCCACATCATATACCGTGAAAATTGTGGTATTCTAAATAATTCCAGTATTTTCCAGATACCCTGTGACAAAATGCACGGTATTGTCAGCGTAGATCAAATAGATGATGGTGAAAAAAATAATTTTGGAAAAAGTAAAACAACCTACTACCACTTCTACTCCTTTGGAAACCACTTGTATAATAACTGGTTTGAACAATTAGCGTATAACATGAATAGTATTATTGCTTCATAATTACCTTCATTAGACCCCTAACCAACCAACTCTTATTTCAGTAGCAACAGATTATTATAATGATGAACTAAAAAACATTGATGAAACTGATAAAATGTTCAATAAACACACAGATTATGCAAATGAAGTTATTTTAAAAGAAGGGTATCAAGTTATGTTTTTGAATAATGAGTACTTTTCTAAAGGAATTTACAATAGATCAATAGGTGTGGTACTAAGAATATTAAATGAATACTTGTGGAATTTGTATTTCCCATTTCTACTGGAATGATGGTTATGATAATTGAAAAGGATACTGCATATTTTGTAATAAATGAGGCGTACACAATTTCCTTTACAAAATGCATTTGCACTTATTGGTCTTACTGTTCACAAAATGCAGGGCAGAGCAACATCATTGCAAAATCTAGATATCAAATACTTTGATCCAAATTCCATTAAAGCAGATGAAAACATGATCAAAGAATATGAAAGATTACAAGAAAATTGCAGAAATTGCCTAAATTACTATTGTTTTTATTTGAAGAATTTATGTATAACTGATAATAACTATTACCAAAAAATAAAATTTTAAAAATCATTTGATGCAAAGATAGTGACAAAGGCCGGCTTTGGATGTAGCTCCCCTTCTAATAAATCTATTTCTTGTTGTAGCATAAAAATAACTGTGGCGTGCATCGTTTCAATATACAATATTTATCAAAGTAGTGTAACCTAAAAAAAAATTCTTGTTTAAATCAAATTTACGAAAATGGTGAATAGTTGTCGATTATGGTACTATTGTCCTGAATGTCCTTAAATTAATACTTTATTATACAATGATTAACATCACGTCAGAATTTTATGTATAATATTTTATTATACAAAATAACTTTAATCACATCAGAATTTTATACATTATATTTTTATTGTACAATGATTTTAATCAAATCACATCAGAATTTGGGCAAGAGAGAAGCCATTAAATTTTCTTTGACAGCAATAATAATTAATTATCTAACAAGTCATGTAAATAAATATGTAAAAGAAATTTTATTGATTATCTCACAAAATGCAATTTAATTAACAAATCAAAATCATTAGAATGTTCGACTCATGTTTCAAAGCGTGGAAAGTTTATTCCGTATGTGTCAGAATAAACATGAATGGACTTCAAAAAATATTATACTCATAAAAACAGAACTTTCCACTTAGAAAATAATTAGAACAATTATATAATATGCGAAAGAATTTTCGTAATATCAAATACAAGTTTCCTACCTGTT
The DNA here is from genome assembly GCA_019425655.1 of Rhizophagus prolifer. Lineage (NCBI taxonomy): Eukaryota > Fungi > Glomeromycota > Glomeromycetes > Glomerales > Glomeraceae > Rhizophagus > Rhizophagus prolifer. The sequence continues at coordinate 1,591 of NQWY01003399.1, forward strand.
TAATCATCCCTAATTAGATAACAAACATAACAAATCAACGCCTATAACCCATTGTATTATGATATGCATTATCAAGTTAAATCATCAAAGTTTATGACCCTGTCTGCTATTTTTAGAACGTTCAAATTAATGTATCTTTGTATATAGGCTATTTTAAATTTTTCGTATATATATACGAGAGAACCAACACTTCCATAAAGTTCAGATCAAAAGTTAAATAGTATAATTTTTTTTAAAAAAAAAACTTGCGAACAAACAATTTTTTATAATTTACACCTTTTTTTTTCTAACAATGCTATCCACAATTATTTCTTCGTTAAAAGGTTCTGATATATTTTCTATTTCTATAATTGTTGTAGTTATTTATATAACTCGATTTTATTATAATTATTTCACTCGTCCAAATCCTTTACCTGGTCCATTCCCACTTCCATTACTTGGTAATGGTCATCAAATAATTGGAACTGATTATAATAAATGGTTAGTGTCCATGTATAAAAAATATGGAGATATGTACGAAATATATTTGGCTGGAACACGTACGATCTTGTTAAGTAGAACAGATTTAATTGAAAACATGAATGTACCTTCAACAAAAACCAAATATCCTATTAGAATTTTACCTTTACCTTCAGAAGGTTCGAAAGATTATGGATTAGGTGGAATAGGAATTGGTACTAATATTGACCCTAAATCCTGGAAATATAATCGACAATTTTTCACTCAAGCTATGATGACGCCAAGTTTTAATCATCAAGCTATCGAATGGGCGATCGAATTATGGGAACAAATGGAATCTCATTGGAATAGCCTTGGAGAAAATCATGAATTAGACCTTAGTAAATGGATGCATAGATTTACACATGATATGATCTTTAGAGTTGCAACTGGAGTAAAAAATGGTGCTGTTACTTCTTATTATAATACCCTTATTCTTAAAGATAATAACAAATCCAAATTTTTCGTTTTGTTCAATCAATTGATACCTTTATCAGGGGACTTTTGCCATTCCTTGTTTTAAATAAATATATTCGTAATTATGTTCCATTTGTTCGTGGTAAAATTAATAAATTATTAGAAAATAGAGAATATTTGTTAGATAGTTTGTATAAAATTATTAAGCAAAGAAGAATTGAAATTGAAAATACACCGTTAGACCAACCACTTCGTCATGATATGTTGACATCATTTATAACCGCAAATACCCCACGTGATATCAATGTTGTAAAACATGCTGATGCTGATTTGTTGAGACCAATGACCGACAAAGAGATTCGTGGAAATTTACTCGAAGCTATGATGGCAGGAACTGATAGTGTAAGTAAAAAAAAAAAAATCTTTTTCAAAATTTCATTCCTAAATCCTAATTTAAAATCTTTTTTAAAATTATAGACGTCGAATATGCTCTGCTTCGTCATATACTGTCTCGAACGTAATCCTGAAGTGAAACAAAAATTACGACAAGAATTTGATTCAGTTCTTGGAAACGACTTAACTAAACCTATGACATTTAAAAATATTGAAGAATTAAAATACTGTGATGCAGTTATCAAAGAAGTATTTCGTCATATGCCTATAGTTTTTACACTAGGTCGTATAAGTATTGAAGATGATAAGGTTGGAGGATATCATTGGCCAAAAGGAACTCAATTTCAAATGCTTACATCCGTATTAATGAAGCGTGATGAATATTGGACTGATCCCGAAAAATTTGATCCTGATAGATTTTACAAAGTTGAAGAAAGTGATAAATATTTACGTGAAAGACAACATGCTAAAGATTCTTTTATTATGTGGGGAGGTGGAATTAGAATATGTCCAGGAAGAAAATTGGCAATGATAGAATTAAAATGTTTAATACCTATGATTTATAGGAAATATGATGTTGAATTGGCATCACCTCTTAAACTTAAATCTGATATTTTAAATACTTGTAAAGAATTACTAGTTAAGGTTAAACCAAGAAAGTTCTAAGATTATATATACAGTATAATAACGAGTCAGTATAAAATTTTTTTCATTTTAATAAATTTATTTGTATTACGTTATTTTTTTAAGCATTTAATTTAACACAACTATATCTTTTTACTTTTTATCCAATTCTCATATTTTCATATTTTCTTTCTTTAACGCCTCAGGTCATCAGGTGTTCTCAACTTCTAATTTTTATATTGTAAGTCGCTATTCTCTTTTGTAATACTTTTACGAATGGAATTGTACTGTGTAAAGTCATTATTACGAAAAGTTCTCTTTAAATTATTCGTAAAATATGGTAGGAGCTCGATTTTTCGAGATTCTAAATGAAACATAATTTATGAAAATAGAAATAGTTTGATGAATATAATCAGTTGAGTTTACAAATTTACTAAATAAAAATTAAAATCGCTAACTAGAATCGAATTCTAAGTAACCTATTCATGGAAAAAGTTTTAAAACACGAAATGAGTGATTCGGTATTGATATCATGTGATTTCAGCATTCGTTTGCCTGAAGCCAATCATCATTTGTTATGAAAATCACGTGATACCTGATATAAATACGCCACGATATTTTATACAAAGCTAAAGTAATCAATTCTATCAATCTAAACAATGATGTAAAAAAATATATGGATATATAAAAATTACAAAAAATAGTTAACAGTATGTTCACTTTGTCATTTCTGCGCACATGATATGACGTCTCATTTTTCAAGAAAACTAATCAAAAAACCAGTTTCAAACTTTATTCATTATTTTTTTACAAACCCAGTAAATTCTCTCTTTGCCCCTTATCATACGATGATAAATAAATGTTGATAAAAAAAAGGCATTTGATCTGTACTCATTAGCTGTTAATATTGTAAATCTACAAATTCAAATTTATTGTAAGAAAATAATAATGAATTTACTACTACATTAACATCGATATTGAGAAATATCTATTAACATGGTTTTATTATAAAGATATATCTTAAATTACATTCACTAGATCATTTAAGTTACAAAATTGCGTTTGATATATTTTAAAAGACTGATGAAATTTAACTAAGTTTGTTATAAATAATAATCACACTTGTGGAGCTTCAACCGTATTGGTAAAAAGTTGAGTATTTTGCCTAAACCAAGGATTTATCTAAAAGAAAAAGTTTTCATCAGGGGATTTCAAGGTGCCTAAATTTACGTAAGATTACAACTTTACGTAAAATCAAGTATTTTTTGTATACAAAATTTACATATTCATAAAAATTCATAAAAATTCATAAAACTATATAAAAAAAAGTATTTTACGAGATAAATCTATGTAAATTTTAATCTAATATATAAATTTGCATAAAATTTTATATTTCATGGTCCCTATGGTCTTATAATATGCTATGTATTCACTAAAAAAATCCCTGATGTTATTAGAACTAGTGTTATCTTGAGCGGATAATATGATGGAAATAGTGATAAATATGATGTAAACAATGTAAACAATGTAAACAGCACTAAATAAGCAAAGTTGGCTGGTATCCCATATGCCCATATGGTATCATTTATGTGCAAGTCGGGAGGCAACTGCCCGTACCACTTAACCATTTAACCTCATTAATTTAATCTGCGTTGGCACCTACGGTACTTACCATCATTTTACATTTGAAAATTGTAACAAGCCAGACTCCGATATCACATAACCAGATTAGTAAATATATATATCTGTTATGTGAAAAAGTAATTTTTTCACAAGGACGCGACGCGTTTAATAGATTTTACATGATTATCAAGTCACACAGATTCAGCCACGATTGGATAACTAAAAACTTTATGCAATAGTTATGCGAATATATTTTTTTTTATAATCGATTATTACTTAATATAAATTATCAAGATAAGATCTGTTGCGCAATTTTTCGGTCGTGTAGTTGACCGTATTAAAATTTTGACATCTATGAGATTGTGAAATGTGTTTGAGTAACCGATCAATTTACGATCACTAAATTCTGGACTTTTGATCAGCGGTTTGCAATGACGACATAAACACTGAAAAAAAAGTAAAAAGTAAAATAATTAATTTATCAGAAAAAATATTGCGAAAAGAAAAATAAAAAGTCTAGTCACGATGTATTCAGAAAGGTTTTTACGAGTATGTATACCCTCAAACTCACAAACTCAATAAACGTTTGATTTCTTCAGCTATTTCTTTTATAAATGTATGAGCAGCCAAGGAAAGAGTATTTTAAGGAGTTTGATCCTTCGGAATGGTCCCTAATGGGCCCTTATCGGCTTCCTGAAATGCAAAGGGCTTTCAAAGAATTGATACAACGGTAAGGTAAAATTTTTCAATATTAGGGTGATTGAAATTTGTTGAATGAGCCTCAATCGTTATGGTCTTGGTAGGATGCCTCAGTCTATTGCTGGACATACTTGGATGGTTCCTGAGTCAGTTCAGAGTGATAAGCTCCTGCGTTTTGTCCAGTTCTTCAACTTTTTTCAAGGATCGTTGTTTCTTGTAAAATGCCTTTATATTTGTTTAGAATTTTATCACCTCATTCATAATTTTAATAAAATGTTTTCTGAATTATTTAAACTTTTCAATGCTACAAACTTATTTTAACTATTAACTATACATCTATCAATCCATTTTGCTCTATACACCACCTTTGACTATAAATTTAATAAACTTTCTATAATTCCAACCAATCATTTCCGTAAAGTACCTATTCGTGGATAGCCAACTTTACAGAAATGTATCAATAGTAAATCTCGTGACCAAATCGTGACTAAATGGCATACTTAATTAGTAATAGTCGCGTTACGATCTAGTAAAACATTAGTATGTATATGGTCTATATGCAGTTACTGCGCATTAAGACGATCGATGACGACAATGACGACCAGGAAAAAATTTATTATCAAAGTTGTTATATATTATTAAATAAATTGCAATTATATTTATAACTCCTTGAAAATATCTAGCAAATATTCATAAATATATTTTAAATTTTTTGTAAATATATCGAAAAGAATTATTAAAGGTTTTTTAAAAAATTAGTAAATGTAACAATAACTATTTTTTAATGTTTTGATGCTAATCAGCACATGATACATAAAATTAATCTAATACCTCGCAGCGAAGCATTAACTAACATTAAATGGCTTTGAAGATAGAAGTATATATTTCTCATATATAAATTATTCCTAAAATTATGACTATTACACTCATCGTTGTGACAACAATGAACAAAATGTACAGTACTACTTGTATCAACTATATGGCAAGCCGCCATGGTCAAAAGTGCGTAGTGTTTTACAGCACATACACCCTACATTACATAGCGTGTATACGCTATCTTTTACGGCGGGTACCCGTTGGTTTACACAGCGGATTACCCTTGTATTTTGTCAATTTCAGGGGTAACCCGCCATGTAAACCAATGAGTACCTGCTGTTAAACATAGCGTGTACACGCTATCATTTGTGGCGGACTATTAACCAGGGCAGCTTGCCATACAACTATGTTCATAGAACATATCTGTCGCGTATCTTGAAGCCTATATACCGGACATCCCAATTTTATTAAAGCAGTAATTTCAAACCTATTAATGGCAATAAAGGCGAAATGTTGATCATTCTTTCATGGCTAAAAATCGATCGTATAATTACCGAAACTTCTACCCTCTTTGGAAAAAATTGCCACAGCATCGCCAACACATAGACGATATTGCATGTCAATACCATCATCATCTACTGAACAAGCAAATTCATAATGTTGACACGGGTTTTCATATTCCTACAATAGAAAAGGAAATGTTTCGTTAGAACAGATTTTAAGAGATTTCATATCTTGTTCATCAAAATCCTGGTGTTCCTACAAAAGAAATGTTTCATTAGAAACATTATTTAAGAAATTTAAATTAGAAAATAATAAAAAACATACCTCTTTAAAAGTCTGGTTCGTCCAAATTCAAAGCCGGTGTTCCTACAATAGAAGAAGAAAAAGAAACATTTCATTAGAAACATTTTTTAAGAAATTTAAATTAAAAAATAAAAAAAAACACATACTTCTACAAAGTCCAGTTCGTACAAATTCAAATCCTACAATAGAAAAAGAAAAGAAATGTTTCGTTAGAAACGTTTTTTAAGAAATTAAAAAAAAACTTTAGACAACATACTTCTTCAAAAGTCTAATTCGTCCAAATCCAAGAAGCAGGCATCTCTGCAATAGAAAAAAAGAAAAAAATTGTTTCGTAAAAATGAAGCTAGTAAGCGTTTTTCAAAAGAAATTTAAAAGAACATTATAAATACTCACCAAAATACTGTATCCGAAGAGCCAAAGAGCCGCCTAAAAAAGAAAGTGGAAAAAGGGAATGAAGAAAGGGGAGTCAAAAGAGTAGGATTACCAAAATTGCATTTCCTTATCGTGTCTTGTTTTCTTTTTTTTTCATTATTGTTACGGAGAAGGTGAAAAACAAAACTTGTATAAAAAAAAAAACTTTTTTTTTTTCATTATTGTTATGGAAAAGGTGAAGAACGAAAGGAACAAAAGGGAAAGCTTAAGCTACAGAAAGTTTACGAAAAAAAAGCCTAATTTAGAAGCTTAAGTTACAGAAAGTTTACGAAAAAAAATGCTTAATTTAGAAGCTTAAAGTTTACAGAAAGTTTACGAAAAAAAAACTTAATTTAGTGTACTGCGGCAGTGCAGTTCATTTATTATTAGTATAGTATCACGTGATTCACAGGACAATAAAATATCAACCAAAAAAGTATTGGTTGATTTATATTCAATTTTTCAGTCTAGCCAAATCTAACTGAATCATATTATTGAATTTTTGCCAAGAGGTCATATGACGAAAGAAATGATTTTGTAGTGAAAAAGATAAAATTATCTCTTTGTGAATGTGTCTGTTATGGTTCATGTGTTAAGTCGGTTGTTAAACGCCACTAATGTGGACCGACGAATTACAGGCTCTGGGTTTGATGTCTTGTCTGTGTATATTTATTTAGCATGCATTTGCTGTTAATTATTCAACAAGAGACACGGAAAAGATGAAATCTTTAGATAAATTGACAAAAGATATTGGAGTACCATCAAGAAATGGCAAAAAATTTGCAAGCAATTTTGCACTTGTGACGAAGTTTCGCGAATGTAACATTGTTTATTAATATAAGTTTACAAATAATGTAACAGCTTATTTTATAATAGATTTGTATTTTATTTTTATAGTTCGTCGCAAAATCTACTACAATGAAATTTATAAGTTAACAACTACGCATAATGTTTTTCATAATACTTCTGGTAATAATGTACAAAGAAAGGAAGACTTTATGAAACGACAAGTTGTTAATAGTACACTGCAAAGAAAAAAATTATTAAAATTACTAAACTGTGAAATTTATATTAAGATTATTATTTTTTACTACATCAAAAACTAATTTTCTCAATAGTGGTTAGTATTATTTACTATTTTGTAAATATGCTTATGATGTTTCTTTAATATTTCGAAACTACTTGATGATGGAATAGTAGCGATATTTTTACAATTCGTGACAATTTCTATGCAGTAACGTGATCAGCGATTTTCTGACGAATAGGAATCAAACACGTGACGACATAATTTGGTTTCTGTAAAGCAGACGTGAAAAAGAAATTGATAAAAGAATATTCTAAGGTGATAAAACACGTCTAATCACTGAAGATGATTTCAAAAGTTAAAATGATACTGTCAATTGTAAACTAAGGAATCCTTCCGTTTTCAATCATACTATGTATTGAAACCCCTGATGAAATAGCAGGATATCAATAACCATCCGGTACAATGCTTCGAATCAATGCTGATGTAGAAGGGAGGATCCTGATATATTTAACCCTGATAGATGAGGGTTTTGAGCCAAATAAGTAGTATTCATTACTCATGTTTGGTGATGTGTTAAGGACTTGTGACAATGATTAAATTAATTTGTTTGATGGCTTTTATTATATAGAAAATATGAAATTAATAGATGAATTCTCTTTTAAAAATCATAAGTGGTAGTTATTGTTTATACTGAATTATTATTAGTTGAAAGCGTCTTGTATTTAAACCTGTAAATTATTTTTAAAAATAGTTTAGTATAAAATAAGTCGACAATTTGTTATTTTTAAAATAATACATAATTAAGTTCTCAAATAAGCTTCAAAGAATCATTATACAATAAGCTTCGGGAAATAGTCGGAATCAATCGCCGGTCTGCACTGTTAATCACTGTTAATCACTGTTAATCATCCAAAATTCCAATTACTCGGATTTTAGTTTACCCAACCCGATATGCCACTTTTTAGTTTTATTTTTTTGCTATTCTTTATTTGTTTAATATTTTCTTTGCACAGTATTATTAAATAATTTTATCTAATTTATCACATGTCGTTTTATGGGATCATGATTGATAAATTACTCGCTCTCTTCTACATTGGCTTTGATGTTAAGATATAGCTAGGTTGACAAAGGTTCGGTTAAATCTAAAAATTTTTAATTAATAATAAAAAATTATGCGATTGTTAAAAGCATAT
>NQWY01003410.1:0-12802 GCA_019425655.1 Rhizophagus prolifer
CTGATTATTTGATCTATCAAATTCGTTAACTAAAAGAAACATCAACAAGTTGCATAATATCTTATTCCGTTATCAGGGATACGAAAATCATACGGTTTACTGTGAAATTCTAAATTGTAAAAAATATAATTAACCAAGTCACAAATAATTTTATTTAAAATACAATAAAATTTACCTTCTTGTTCTTCTGTTATTATATATTGTTCAAATAAAGAAAAATAAATATATTATATTTTTTAAAACAAAAGCCAATATTGTATATGATGATAATACCTTCCGTTGCATTTCTTGGTTCAGGAAAATTTTCAAATTGGTGAACTTTACTTGTAAATAATTCACTACTAGTATATGTATTTGTAAAACCTGATTCATTCTTTTCTGTATTATTAGTTGTATCTGGCTGAAATGATTTATCTGGCATACTTTGATATGAAAATTCAATCTCTTCTATCTTTTTCAAAAGTGCTTTAGTTGTAGGTCTTTTTAATGGATCAGCATCCCAACATTGTACCATTAAATTTTTATATTCCAAAGGAGTTCCTGATACTATTCTTGGTCTCATACCATTAACTATGTTCATTGCAAGGTCATAATCATGACCATAATTAGTAAATGGTGGATATCCAGATGAAATCTCCCACATAAGCATTGCAAAACTATAAATATCGGATGCTACTGTAGTTTGTTTTCCAAAAATAACCTCGGGTGCTATGTAAGGAAGGTTTCCATATATACTTTTTAATGGTTTATCTGCAGGGCCACAAAATCCAAGGTCACCAGTACGCCATAGATCACTTCTTGGAGAATGTAATATATTTCCAGAATGTAAATCTCTATGAACTACATTTATTTTATGAATTTTATAAAGTGCAATAATTATTCTGTGAACAATAAAAATTCTTACTTTCCATGTAAGCTGGTTATGGTATTGTTGCAAATATTCTCTTAAATTCATATCCATTTTATTCATTACAAGCATGTAACTTTTATTTAATGGATCTTGTGTTAAGCCAAAACATTTGACGAAACATGCGTGTTTATTGCTAATGGTTAAATGTGATTTAGCCTATAAAATCAAAATACAGAAATTTCTAAATAAAACTTTAAAAATACAAACATAACTTTTAAACAATTTAAGAATATACAAATATTTTACGAACCTCTTCAAACCAATTTTCGTTCACATTTTCAACATTTCCTAATTTTTTAAGTATCACGTTTATGTTTATGCCAGATCTTTCTAATTGCTGTTCTTTAGAATTCCATACTTCATATCTTCCACCAATCCATTTTGCTGTATAAATTTCGGAGAATCCACCTTTTGTTAAATATTTAATATCTCGTAAATTATCATATGGGATCCATTCAATTATACGTTCTGAATAAACTGTTTCTGTTTGACATGTTTGTATTAAATTATCAATATCATCATTTCCAGATGTCCAGCTAGGAAATTTTGCTTTTAAATAGTTTCGAATACAATATTCGCAATATAACGTAGCTAAGCATTCTTTGTTACAATTTTCACAAATTCTTTTTGTTCCTGAATTTTTGTTAACTTTATGTTTATCATAACTTTTATCCATTCTTCTTATTGCTTCAGTTTTTTCATCTTCTGTAAGGGAATTATCAGCAAAAATTGTTCGTATTCGAAATTCATGTCGTTTATGTATATTATTGTAAATTTTATGATCTATTAATGATTTCGATCTATTAAGTGCTGCTTGAACTACTTCTTCTCGAATTTCAGACATGTTGAAATTATAACAGAGTATTTAATTTGTTAAGTTAGAAAAAGAACGGTCGGAGTTTTCATTTATAAGCTCCGGAATATTTACTATTAATTGGTTGTGTAACCATAATTCAAAATCGCACGTGAATTAGTGTTTCACGTGTTATTGTGACTATAAAAAAAAATTATAAATCTCGGCTCTGAATGGGTTATAATTTCGGCCAGAATTAAAATATTATTACCCCATAAACTTTAAATCTGGTAATTCCATCTTTAATTAACCGAATCGGTATCCGGATAAAAACTGGTTAAAACCGCTACGGATTGAAACACTAACGTGAATACAGATTTACAAGAGCACTAAGAGCAACATGCACCGGGTCATGCGTTTCTCGTAAGACTTGTACCATACATATAAATCTTAAGTTTTAATTTAGTACCATTGCTAAAATTTTTTATCTATACATATTATTTTATATCAATAAAGTTTTTTTGATTGAACCCTCCTTAAACTCTATGATAATCAGTCTGACACAATGAATAAAAAAAAATTACAAAAAAACCAGCATCACCTTATTCCTAAAATATGATTAACAATTATAAGCTGTGATGCAATTATTTAACGTAAATAATATTTGTTCAACAATTAACAAAAAAAATTGTTTTCAAGAACAGTCAACAGTATCTCGCTATATCGTTTTATTTCATTATACAAAGCTTTTTCATTATAGTTTACCCGTTGAAATAGTTAAAAAATTAAATTGAAAAAAAGTTGCTTGAATTCTAGCGAAAATATTCCTCAACACTGTATACTGTAATGAAGTTTGTATTTATGAATATTTTTATAATAGAATAAAGGAATACGTCGATGAGTCGAAACGTTTTTCGTAAAATATTTATTCTCACAAAGCATATAGTATGAATTTTAAGTGATTTATATGGTTTACTTTAAAGGATAAATGTTTCATACTATATTCGCGAAGGACTTTTTTTTACAGACACGAGAAAAAATAACAGAGTACATCAAGCTAAATAATTTGAGCTTTTTGATTTGTTTTCTCAAAAATTATAATAAATTCAACGAAAATAATCAAATAATATATACTTTAAATACACAAAAAGTCATTAAGACTTTTTTTATTCGCAATTGTATATTTAATTATATTTTTAAATTTGAAATTATTTCATTGTTTTCAATGTTTCGCATGATACTATTTAAATTTGATTATTAATAATAATATTCAACGGAAATTTTCACAAACACATCTATCGGCTATATATATAAATAGGGTTTTTTTTAAAAAAAAAAATTTAACAATCATGCCACCTACATAAGACATGCTTAACACAATCTGTTTTCCACTTAAGAATTAAATTATATATAATAAAAATACGATCATAGAAAGCCATGATGAAAAAATTGTAATAAAAAAAAATGAAAAAAACAAAATAGTTATTTAACGTTAATACTGTACTGTATTTCTAATTTTTTACGTCATTATCACAAGTTTGTACGCGTGACCGTGATAAATTTTCGACCAAAATTCGGATTCCTTCTCATCGATTTCGTCCGAACTGTATCGTGAATAACAATATTAGTAACGATCTCAATAATTTATTATCGAGTTCAATTAAAAGAAATAATTGCTGAAGAAAAACATTAAAATTTTTAAACCGTTTTTAATCAATCAATCTTTAGTCAATAGTCTCTTTAATTAATAAAATACATGCATCAACGGTTAGCTTATTTTCTTGAGGATTTTTGAAAAAAATTACTAAAAATAACGACATAATATTCCACGTAGCTACTTCCAGCCAATAAAAAAATTTCTTGATCAAAATTTAGATTTACTCCTTTTTTATCAACAAGCGCCCGATTTGTCACGAGTAAGCATGATTTTCTAGCGAGTAAAAAATTAATTTACGCCACTCACAATGATATAATTTTTTTTTTTAGGTTTGTAAGAAAAAATAAGATACTTAATTCTCAGAATTTTGGTTCAATTAAATGATATGTAAATTGTATGATCGTTTGATCAAAAGAATTTCAGCACCTACTATTCTTTAATGCGATTAACATTATTATTTCAGTGCGATGAGTTAATTGAATTATGACCAACATTAGTTTGATCATTGATTGTGCGACTCATAGTGATTGATGACTTTTTTTTTTAAGGAAAAATTTTTCAGATGCAGAACTACATGGCCCTACACATAGTGATTGCGAAGAACTACGCCATCTGCGCGTAATATCACAGTTTATTACGGCAGGGGGTTGTAGCTCCTCGCAGTACTACGTAGTCTTACGTATCTTTGCGTCTATCTAAACTCTCCGTACTATTCCATTCGTAATTTAGACCGCCAATGCAGTTCAGCAGTTCTATACCTAAAAAATATTCCTGACGTATAAGCTTAAAGCAATCAATGTTTGTTTATTTATTGATGGTATTAAAAAAAAACAAATTATTTAAATTACAAACTAAGAAATTGTAAATATTTACTACTCTTGTCTTAGTGTTTAAATAATTCGTCAATAAAAAAAAAGAAGATATATTAATCAAAAACTCATTTTACATTGTTAAATATCTAAAAAAAATTATTATTATTAGTAAATTTCAGTAATTTAGGGTCAATAAATAATATTTTAAATATAAATAAAGCATCTTACCATTAGGAATTTCAAACTCATTTTGTTCTTCTGAATGAAAATTTGGATTATTACATATATCATCCTCATCTATAAAGTACATTATGGCTTTAAAGAAATATTTACATACCATTAATATCAAAATGATATTTTTTTATTTGTTGTTGCATTGTTTCTTCTTTAATATAATTATTTTGAGATACTACAGTAAATAAATTAGCAATTACTAATTGTTAGTATATATTAGCAATTTTTATGTTATTTATTTTACTTACCATCTTTTGAATTTATTTGTAATTCATCGAATTTTTTGGGTAAGTTTTTGTTATCTAAAAAATATTAAAATATTTATTTATTTGAGATTAATTTAATATCAAATTATATAAAGTAAAATACCTTCAAAATTATCACATGTATTACTGCTTTCCTGATTATTTGATCTATCAAATTCGTTAACTAAAAGACGGAAACATCAATAAGTTCATAATATTTTATTTAAGTAATAAATAAATTTTCAAAATATCTACCGTTACCAGGTATACGAAAATCATATGGTTTACTGTGAAATTCTAAATTACAAAAAAATATAATTAGCCAAGACACAATTAATTTTATTTAAAACACAATAAAATTTACCTTCTTGTTCTTCTGATTGTTGTTCAAATAAAAAAAAAAGAAATATATTATCTCTGAAGTATTATTTTTTTTAAATAAAAGCCAATATTGTATATGATGACAATACCTTCCGTTGCACTTCTTGGTTCAGGAAAATTTTCAAATAGGTGAACTTTACTTGTAAATAATTTACTACTAGTATAAGTATTTGTAAAACCTGATTCATTCTTTTCTGTATTATTAGTTATATCTGGCTGAAATGATTTATCTGGCATACTTTGATATGATAATTCAATCTCGCTTATCTTTTCCAAAAGTGCTTTAGTTGTAGGTCTTTTTAATGGATCAGCATCCCAACATTGTACCATTAAATTTTTATATTCTAAAGGAGTTCCTGATACCACTCTTGGTCTCATACCATTAACTATTTTCATTGCAAGATCATAATCATGTTCATAATTAATAAATGGTGGATATCCAGATGAAATTTCCCACATAAGCATTGCAAAACTATAAATATCAGATGCTACTATAGTTTGCTTTCCAAAAATAACCTCGGGTGCTATGTAAGGAAGGCTTCCATATATACTTTTTAATGGTTTATCTGCAGGGCCACAAAATCCAAGATCACTGATATACCAACTATCACTTACTGGAGAATGTAATATATTTCCAGAATGTAAATCTCTATGAACTACATTTGATTTATGAATTTTATTAAGTGCACTAATTATTTTGTGAGCAATAAAGATTCTCACTTTCCATGTAAGCTGGTTATGATGCAAATATTCTCTTAAATTCATATCCATTTTACTCATTACAAGCATATAACTTTTATTTAATGGATCTTGTGTTAAGCCAAAACATTGGACGAAATTTGCATATTTATTGCTAATGGTTAAATGTGATTTAGCCTATAAAATCGGAATCCAAAAATTTATGAATAAAACCTTAAAAATATAAACATAATTTTTAAACAATATTAAATATTTTACAAACCTCTCCAAACCAATTTTCGTTCACATTTTCAACATTTCCTAATTTTTTAAGTATCACGTGTTTTTTACCAGATCTTTCTAATTTCTGTTCTTCAGAATTCCATACTTTATACATTCCACCAATCCATTTTGCTGTATAAATTTCGGAGAATCCACCTTTTGTTAAGTATTTAATATTTTCTAAATCATTATATGGGATCCATTCAATTATACTTTCTGGATAAGTTGTTTCTGTTTGACATGTTTGTATTAAATTATCAATATCATCATTTCCAGATGTCCAACCAGAAAATTTTGCTTTTAAATAATTTCGAATACAATATTCGCAATATAATGTAGCTAAACATTCTTTGTTACAATTTTCACAAACTCTTTTTGTTCCTGAATTATAGTTAATTTTATGTTTATCATAATTTTTATCTATTCTTCTTATTGCTTCAGTTTTTTCATCTCCTTTAAGGGAATTATCATCAAGAATTGTTCGTATTTGAGATTCACGTTGTTTATGTATATTATTGTAAATTTTATAATCTATTAATGATCTTGATCTATTTAATGCTGCTTGAACTACTTCTTTTCGAATTTTAGTCATAATGAGATCTTCCCATTGCAAAAGTTAATTTGTTTAAAAAAAAGTAAGCTAGAAAGAAAGAGTCCGGAGATTTTCATGTAATATTTAATATTAAATTATTGTGTAACCATAATACTAAGCCGCACATGAATACGATTTACGATTTACTAGAGCACTAATACACTAATAAATAAGTGCATCAACATCATGCATATCATATCGTTTATCGTACCATAATCTTAGAATTTAATTTTAGTATAATTGCTGTAATTTTTTTTTTTAATATAGGATAGATTAGTATATTAATAAAAAATATTTAACAAAAAAAGTTTATTAATTGAACCCTCCTTAAACTTTTTATATATTAATTAATAGAATCACAAAATTGTATACTCTGTGATGCAATTATTAGTAGTGCTATATTAGTATTTATTAAACAGCTGATAAAAAAAAATTTCAAGAACAGTATCTTACTAGAACGTCTCATTATATGAGTGAGCTATTTTATTATAGTGAGATAGTCTATTAAATAATGCTACTAATTAGATTTAATAAAGGCTGCTTAGATTCTATTGAGAATATTCCTTACACGCAAAGAATATATCGACGAGTTATAACATTTTTTCATAAACTGAATATTTATTTTTCACAATAGCAAAGCACATTACATGAATTTTAATCAGATATATGCAATTAATTAGGGGTATGAAGGTCTTTTATTTTCAAAGATCTTTTTATAGTATATAAAGGATATTTCGATGAGGAAAAATAATATGATGCATATCAACAAGCCAAATGATTTGATTTTTCAAAATGTTATAATAAGTTTAACAAGAAATAAAGCAATCAATCAAAATATTAATATACGGTAAAATAATGCCTCAAATATAGGTTCTCCTAAATTGACTGTAAAATAACGAAATTTGGCCAAAATTAATATATATAAAATATAAACAAAAAAAAGTCAGTTTATTAAAAAAAAAAGATTTTATTTATTTTTTAGTTAATACAGTATAAAGCTTATTTTTTTATTTGCAGGAATCTATTTAATCTTAAAATTTTTATTATATATAACCTGCGTGGCTGTTATCGTTCAATCATTTCAAAAGCCAACTAAGCTAATGATAAAGAATAATTTAAGCAATTTAGTTAGTTTGGAACTTTAAAAATTAACGGATCTTACAATTTAATTCGTAAAAATGCAAATTGTTTAAAAATAGTTCTTCCTTGCATTTTCGAAAATACTGTACTGAATTAATCTTTTAAGAGCTAAGTATTATTCTCAGCATTTTGGTTCTATCAAATATAAGTTGTAAAATGATTTAGCATCTTTTCTTTGACGTGATTCTCATTGTCATTCAGCTCACCATGAGTTTGGTCAGATTATTGATCGTGTAGTTGGCGACTTAAGGAACGAAAAAAAAATGATACTCACAAAAAGCAGATACGACTTTTAGTTTATCCATAACAGTCAAACATTTGTAGTACTGTAATAATAATAATTGATTTAATTGTTATCATGTTTTGTTATTTATATAGTTTGACATTAAACTTTGGTTAAGTTTGTAAAAGAAATCAATATACTTATAGTTATTAAAATATAAAAAAATATTTTACTACCCTAGTCTTAATGTTTAACAAATATAAATATAGATATTATGATAAGTAGCTTTTTATATGGTCATAGTAAATAATTTTTTTTATATGTAATGCATTTTTTTAATAAATATTAACTATAATATATAATATAAAATTAATAAGAAATATAATCAATAAATAATCCAAAGCTCATTTTTTACATTGTTTAAATATCTAAAAAATCATTGATATAAAAGAATAAATTTTCAGTAATTTAAGGTCAAACAAGTATTCTAATTATAAATAAAAAATCTTACCATCAGGAATTCCAAACTCATTTTGTTCTTCTGAATGAAAATTTGGATTATTACATATATCATCCTCATCTACAAAAATACAGCATACAAAATTATAAAATTAAAAATTATGTGAATTTGTATTGGCTTAAAAAAAAATTATTTACATATACCATTAATATCAAAAAGATATTTTTTTGTTTCTTCTTTAATCCAATTATTTTGAGAAACTACTATAAAAAAAATAATATTTTTGTAATTAATAATTATACATTAGCTATTTGTATACTATTTATATCACCTACCATCTTCTGTACTTATTTGTAATTCATTGGATTTTTTGGATAAGTTTTTGCTATCTAAAAATAGATTAAATATTTATTTATTTATTGAGATTACATAATATTAATTATATAAAATAAAATTACCTTCAAAATTATTACATGTATTACTGCTTTCTGGATTGTTTGGTTTATCAAAATCATTGACTAAAAGAGACATCAATCAATTACATAATATCCTATTTAAATAATAAACAAATTTTAAAATACCTACTGTTATCAGGAATACGAAAATCATATGGTTTACTATGGAATTCTAAATATAAAAGATACAATTAGCCAAAACAAATAATTTTATTTAAAATACTGTAAACTGAAATTTTTTACCACCTTCTTGTTCTTCTGTTATTATTGTTCAAAGAAAAAAAGAAATATATTATTATAAAGTTTTTTTTAAAATAAATTCAATATTGTATATGATGATAATACCTTCCGTTGCATTTCTTGGTTCAGGGAAATTTTCAAATTGGTGAACTTTACTTGCAAATAATTTACATGTATTTGTAAAACCTGACTTTTCCATTTCTATATTATTAATTGTATCTTGCTGAAATGATTCATATTCATTTGGCATACTTTGATATAATAAATCAATTTCTCTTATTTTTTCCACAAGTAAATTGATATCAGGTCTTTTTAACGGATTAGCATCCCAACATTGTACCATTAAATTTTTATATTCTAAAGGAGTCCCTGATACTATTCTTGGCCTTATACCATTAATTATGCTAATTGCAAGATTACAATCATGTTCATAATTAAAAAATGGTGGTTGTCCAGATGAAATTTCCCACATTAGCATTGCAATACTATAAATATCAGACGCTTTTGTAGTTTGTTTTCCAGCAATAACTTCAGGTGCTATATATGGAAGATTTCCATATATACTTTTTAATGGTTTATCTGCAGGACCACAAAATCCAAGATCACTAATACGCCATTTTCTTTGATTTAATAATAATATATTTCCAGAATGCAAATCTCTATGAATTGCATTTTCTTCTTGAATTCTGTGAAGTGCACTAATCATCTTATGAGCAATAAAAATTCTTACTTTCCATGTAAGCTGATTATAATTTTCTTGTAAATATTTTCTTAAATCCATATCTGCCCTTTCCATTACAAGCATATAATTTTTGTTTAATGGGTGCTGTGTTAAACCATAACATTGGACAAAACTTGCATGTTTATTGCCAATTGTGAAATTGGATTTAGCCTATAAATACAAAAAATAAAAAATTTAAGTAAAAATTTTGACAGTAATTTATTAATTATTTAAAATATATTTAAATGCTTTACAAACCTCTTCAAACCAATTGTGATTTGCATTTTCAACGTTTTCTACCATTTTAAGTATTACTTCAATTGTTCTAGATCTTTCTAATTTCTGTTCTTTAGAATTCCATACTTTATATCTACCACCAATCCAATTTGCTGTGTAGATTTCAGAGAATCCACCTTTTGTTAAATATTCAATATTTTGTAAATTATTATACGGAATCCATTCAATTATACGGCTAGGACTTAATGCTTCAATCTGACATAATTTTATTAAATTATCAATTTCATCATTTCCAGATGTCCAATTTGAAAATTTTGCTTTTAAATAATTTCGAATACAATTTTCACAATATGACGTGGCTAAACATTCTGTATTACAGTTTTCACAGATTCTTTTATTTCCTTTATTTGTAAAAACTCTCTCTCGATCATAAGTTTTATCCAATCTACTTATTGCCTCAGTTTTTTCGTCATTTGTAAGAGAGCTATCGGCAAGAAGTGTTTGTTTTCGAAATTCATATCGTTTATGTATATCATTGTAAATTTTATAATCTATTGATGCTTGTGCTTTTTTAAGTGCTGCAGAAACTATTTCTTTTCGGATATCATTAGACATAATGAAATTTCATTACAAAGTATTTAATTTGCTCGAAAAAAAAGTAAGCCAGAAAGGAAAAGGTCGGAGTTTTTCATTTATAAACTACGTAATATTTATTATTAAATAATCGTGTAACTGTAAATCAAAGCCGCATGTGAATACAGATTTACAAGATCACCAATAAATAAAAGTGCAACGATATCATGAATATCGTTGATCGTACCATAATCTTGCTAAAATTCTTTATTTATATAGGATTATTTTTATTGGTCAAAAATGTTTAACCAAAAAATTTTTTCCCTAAGTCCTTTGTATATTAATTAGTGGACACGTTGATCATTAAATAGAAAATATTTCACAAAAAATTGGCGTCACTTTCAGTCTTTCAGAAATAGTGTCTGGCATTCCTAAATATGAACTTATGAGAACGATTAATAATTATATACAGTGATGCAATTATTTAGTATTTATTCAACAAGCTAAAAAAAATTTAAGAACAGTATATTACTACTTACTAGAACGTCTCATTATATGAAGCTTTTTATTATAGTACCCTATAAAAATTTTTTCCGGAATATGAGACATTTACGGAAAAATGATGAAAAATCTAAGCAACACTGATAATTTCCATGTTTTGTGGTTATAAATTCCGTGAATATGATACATTTACGGAAATAACATAGAATATCAAATCACGGAAAAAATTTTTATAGGGGCGAGATAGTCTATTAAATAATGCCGCTAATTAGGTTGAAAAAAAGCTGTTTAAATTCTATCAATAACGCTATCTAACTATAGGAGATTTTATATTTCAAATAAATATTTATTGTAGTGGAAAAGAATACAGCATATCGATCGATAAGGTATAACATTTTTTCATAAACTAAATCAAATCACATAATTAAGCGTTGATATATGGAATTAATTAGGGTATTAATGTTACATTTAGTCTGTTGTTTTCGAAAGCTTTTTTTTAGCTATATAAATGACATTTTCAATGAGAAAAAATAAATATGATGCATTTCAACAAGCCAAATCATCTGATTTTTCAAAAATGTTATAATAAATTTAACGCGAAATAAAGCAATAAATCAAAATATTAAATATTGTGTATCCGTAAATATATTATATATGTATAAATAAAAAATCTGCGCAGGTTGTAAAAAAGATCTTATTTATTTTTTTTTTAGTTAGTACACTGTTAGTACAGTAGGGCTTATGATTTTTTTATTGCCAGGTAAAATTTTGGAAACCTACTACTAATCTTGATCTTAAAATAATCTAGCAATTTAACTCGTAAAAATGCAAATTGCTTAAAAATAATTCTTTTTTGCATTTTCGAAAATATTGTACTGAATTAACCTCTTAAGAGCCAAGTAGTATGATATATAATTCTTAGAATTTTGGTTCAATCAAATGATATATATATTGTAAAATCACTAAAATGATTGATCAAAAATATCTGCACCTATTCTTTAATGCGATTGACATTGTCATTTTAGCTCACACATGATGAATTTGGCCAACATTAGTTTAATCATGTTTAAATCTTTATTAAAAATATCTATCGGGATGGTTATGTTTTTTGTATATTTATATAATAAAAAATGATAAAAAAAAATTATATTTATAGAAAATAGATACTACAACCACCTCGGTTAACAATGCAGTCAAATATTATGTACCGAAATTATCCTGAAATTATTGATCTAATAATAATTGATTTAATTGTTATTACGTTTGGTCATTTATATAGCTTGGTTGATTACTTATAACAATCAATATTTGTTTATTTATTGAAATACAAAAGCAATTATTTAAATTACAAACTAAGAAATTGTAAATATTTTACTACTCTAGTCTTAGTGTTCAAATATAATTCAAATTACGTCAATAAAAAAAAAAGAATAATTAAAAACTCATTCTACATTGTTAAATATCTAAAAAAATTATTATTAATAATAAATTTCAGTAATTTATGGCCAAATGAAATATTCAAAATATAAATAAAAGTATCTTACCATCAGGAATTTCAAACTCATTTTGTTCTTCTGAATGAAAATTTGGATTATTACATATATCATCTTTATCTATAAAATATATTACATAAAATTAATAAAATTAATAATGTAAAATTAATTATTA
>NQWY01003556.1:0-10807 GCA_019425655.1 Rhizophagus prolifer
ATACACGCCCAGGTCCGAAGTGCAAGCATGAACATTTCATTAGAGAAAATTTGTTTCCAGTCGATTTTTCGCGCGTTCTCTCGCCCAGTTCTAAAAAAACACGAAGACGAAACATTAGCAAACATTTCGCTAAAAGAATTGATTTAATTTAAAAAGTTATAGTTTTTGTATTTTTTTCACCCACCAAAATCTACGTTTAAGAGACCCATAGAAAACAAAAGAAAAAAGGAAAGAACTGTTCGTTAAAAGGCAAGTAAAAAAAAAAGAAAATCTAAACTTACCGAAATCCTAACGTTCAGAAAAATCCAAAAAAAATCGCCTATAAAAAAAAAAGAAAATAACGAACAGTTAGTAGTGTTCGTTAAAGTAAAATTTTTTAAAAAGATGAACAATAAGTATATTTAATGTTCGTTATTAAAAAAAATTAATTCAACTCCTTACTTGATTTTCTCAGCAATTTTTTAAAAGAAAAAAAAGATCGATAATAAATATCACATGTTAACGTAATACACGTGATATACGTTACCGAAACTAGGATAATATGGTGAAAACGAAATGGTAAACTAGTTTCGGAAATTTAGTCAATTCCGAAACTGAAATTATTAAACTATGTTATTTTATAATTAAACTAATTTAATTTTTATAATTTTTATAATTTTATTTAAAAAAGCTTTATTTTATTTGAAATTTATTATGATAAGTCAAGAATTACAATTATCAATTTGAAAATCTTATAAGAAACAAAAATCCCACTACACTTCTATTCCGATACCTACAAAAAGAAGCAAATAAGAACGTTAGAAATGTTTTTTATAAGATAACCACAAAATACCCGCCACCCTCCTAGAAGCTCTTACCCGGTCTAATTCTAAAGTTCAAACCCGGCACCTACAAAAAAAGAATGGAAGAACAGTAACGTTCTTATATCAAATATAAAACCTCCCCTTCCATCTCGAATTACCTCCAGGATGATACCAAACGAAACCAGATCATGAGTTATTGTTGGGATAATGTGTTGGTATAAAATAGTTTAGGTGAATGAAACATTGGTGTGGACTGCAGATTTTAGTATAAAAACACCATTTTACTTTGTAAAACAAGTCTGTGTATCATGATCAACATCCCGTGATCAGTTAATCACGAAGGTCCCATTCCTGTCGTTAGTAACGTTCTTATATCAAATATTATTAAAACTACCTTCCCAAATTACCTTCAGAAATAGTGCCAAGGCCCATTCCTATAAAAAAGACAAGAAAAGAACGTTAGTAACGTTCTTATCAAATATAAAACTATCGAATTACCTTCAGGAGTAGTGCCGAAAGGTCCATCCCTATAAAAAATAAGAAAAAACGTTAGTAACACTCTTCTATTAAAGTATAAAAAACTCTTCCTTCCTCCTTTATAATTAATTACCGCTTCAGAATATCCAGCAAACAAGTCTGAGCAGCTGAAATCTAATAATGAAAAACAAAGATTACCACGTATTTCATGTCCGAGCGCACTCCTACCTTTTCAAGGATTTCATTAATTCACCAAAGGTTTGAGTTTATAAGGTTTCTTTTATGCATTTTTTTGATAAATCATTTTTTAACGTTCGTACTTCGTCTTATAAAAAAAGTTCATGATAAGATAATCAACCAATCTGCTGATCGGTTATGATCATTACAAATAAAACTTTTTTTTTCCATTTAAAAAAAAAAATGTTTTTTATTAAATTATTTAAATTATTAAGAAAAAAGTGTCATAGTTGGAAATTGAAATCGCGGATTGTAAATTCGCAATATTTGACCGTCAGACCCATCTTTAATAACTGATCATCTACCTAATATGGGTATAATTATTTTTAAAATAAAGTTTTAGCAAAGTTTCAGAGGTTTCGTTATATTTTGAGAATTTTGAGTGGGTTTTGAAGGTTCAGAAAGGTTTTGGAAATGAACTAATCCTGAAACAATTTCAGAACTTGAAAATACTAGTTTCGAGCGGCACCACTATTCCAAAAACTAAACCAAGAATATCCTCATCTTAGATTTCTTTCCCACTTTTATCTCCATGTAGTTAACTCCAATAAAATAAAAATAAATTTTTCATAATTCAATTTTTATTTTTTTTATCATTAATAGTTGGCTAATATTAAATAAATGTTCAATTATAAATGCTTTTTTAATAATGAATACAAATGCTTAATTAGTATTTTTTTTTCAAAGTAATTAACAATTGTTAATTTAAAACATTTTTCAAGTGCTTCTTAAATCAGCAATTACAAAGTAATTAAAATTAATGTTTAGTTTGTAATATATTACAGTAATAAATAAATGTTTATTTTTAATACAAATAGGTATTAATTAAGCATTAAGCATTTGATAAATATAAATTTTAAGCATTAATTAGATAATTGCATTTAATAAATACAAGTTAAATGTTAAACTAATTTCGTGATGATCATTTTATCTGAGTATTAAATAATCATTTGATTCAAATGCTTAATTAGTAATTATTTTTTATAGTAATTAATAAGTGTTAATTTAAAATACTATTTGAATGCTTTTTTAAATCAACAATTGTGAAGTATTTAGCTTGTTTTAAATGCAGATAGATATCTCTATTAAATAATTTGTGTTTGATAAATACAAGTTTAACATTTAACCAACTTCATGATGAATGGCAAATCTGTGGACAGCAGCTAGGTTAGTTAACGGCTCAATAGGAACAGTTCGGGACATTATTTTTAATGATCAAGGGCTACCATACCTTCCAACGGTAGTTTTTATTAACTTCGATTACTACGAAGGACCAACTATTATTGCTTTGGATAGAACTGAAGTTGTCCCGATCGTGCTAATCCAACGTACTTGGGAGAGCAAAAATGGAAGTATGTGTTCACGATTGCAACTCCCAATTTGTCTTGCATGGGCCATCACTGTACACAAAAGTCAGGGACTTACCTTACCAAAAGTCAAAATAGATCTTGAAATGAAAGAGTTTGCTGCAGACCTTTCTTTTGTAGCAGTATTTTAGGTGCGTGCTTTAGGAGATCTTCTTTTTAGACCTTTCAGTTTTGAAAGACTTGAACGAATCAAACTTTGTAGAAGGTTACAAGAAAAAAAGGAAGAGGAAAAAAGGTTAACATTATTATCACAGAACAGCATAGGATAGAGGTTTATTGTTAAATGTAATAAAGAAAAAAATACATTCAATTATCGTGTTATTTCTTTCTTTCTTTTTTTTTTTTAACGATGAGATCGATAATCTATACACGTCAATCATGGATGATGTCATAGGAGGGACAGAGAAACTCACGTGATCGATCAATTTTCACTTTGCGTGTACATAAAGTGTCCTTCGCATTCGCTCTGGACAATTATAAATATAACAAAAATTCAATAGGCTATTATAAATAAGTGATGACAAATTAATAAGATTATTGCACAACTCTTATAACATTCTGAAAATTTTTAACAGCAAAAAGCAAACTCGTATCAACAGAGCTCATAAGTTTATTTCAGAAAATAATGATTTCGCAATAGCAAAATAATTTTTCAAATAAAAAAAATTTTTAGATGGAAAACAATTTATTATTTTATGATTACTAGTTATCTTCAGTGATTGGACGGATCCATGGTTGACAATTCTTTCAAATTTATACAGTGCTCTGATATTTCTCTAAAATTAAATCATATCCATCTTGAAGGTAGCCAGTAAACTTTTGAAAATCAATAACTTCCAAATTTTTGTTGTTTTGATTCAATCAGCACTGATAATCAGTGTTTAAAATAGAAATCAAATTTTACTGGCCAAAGATCCAGAAAGAAAATATTTTACCGAATTTTTCCTGGAATCCATCAAAATTTACCAGATATATATAGAGTTAACTTGAAATTTTTCTGGACAAATATTCAGAACATAAAACTTTTTACCGGCGATTTCTTAAAAATTCCAGATTTCGCCAGAATTTTATCATCTATTTTAAGCCCTGCTGATAATACTACAAAAGCTACAGAATTAATGCAAAATATCAATGCATTTAATGATTTTAAAGGTGTCTGAATAAGAGGTTTCAAAACTTTTTCCAGATTGCTTGAATATAAAACGATAGAGTTTTTAAATTATAAAAAGAAGAAACAAAAAAATAATCTTTAAAATCAACATTATTAAATTATAGATGTCGTAATGAATTCTTATGTTTCATCAGTATTTTTTGTAATATCAAAATGACAAAAACATAAACATTTAAAATTAGTGATAGTATCTGAAAAGTTAAAATCTATTATTAAGATTAAAAGGATTTCTACTCCCTCCCTTTATAATTACCATTCCAGAATAACAAAATAAGTTCTGTTGAGCAGCCAACCTCCTACTATGAATTCCAAATTCATCCAAATTTTTGAATTCAAGGGTTCAGGGAAGTGCTAAAAGAAAAAAGAAAGCAACATTAATAATTTTACTAACATTCCCCTAACTTCCAATTTTCAGTATTTTAGCATTTCCCCTAATTTCCAACCCACATTACTTTTCAGTTCTACTTTTAAAACCCGAAGCAGTATTCACGTCCAGGTAAGTATCTACAAAAAAAAAGAACATCGGTTAATAATAAATATTATTAATATTTCTCTCTTGCCTCCTAATCCCTAATTTGTCATACCTAATTATTCTGAAGTTCGTATTTGTAAAAAAAAAAGCTTTTTTTTTTAATTTCAAAAGAGAATAAATAAAATTTTAGTTAATAAAGAACGATTTTTTTTAGAATGAAAATATAACCAATATTGAGATAACAGTTAATTGCCGGTCTGTTGCAAAAATTAATTTGTAGATCTGGCGCAAATCTTTATATGAATGACTTCGATTTTGTTCCAAAAGGTCATGTCTAAATGTAACGATGACCCACCAATCAATAACATTAAACATGAATAAGCCACAAAAAAAAATTTTTTATCGTTCGTTATAAAATTTAACAAGTTACCTTGGAGGAAGTCACCATTCCACCTTATATTTTAGTTAAATTGAGATTTTTTATACACAAATTTTGCAAATTTTACGAGGTTTTTTTTGCATTATTGAAAAATATATAATATTTTCCTTTTCGAATTAACAAAACAAAATTTTTTTTTGCACACCTTGATCTTACTGGTTTTGGAAAACACATACACTACTAGTGATCTGATCCTAAATCCGTTTAATCCGGATGGATCCTCAATTCGGATTGAATTCGGATATCCGCATCCTATAATTTTTAAAAGGATGATCTGTTAAATAATCCAGATGACTATTATCCGGATTTCCATCTGGATGTCTAATGTTTGATTTTTTCCCGAGTTTTCCATTTTATCGTTTATAAAAAAATTTCGCGGTTATACAACCCCTTTTTATTTCCTTCTTTACTAATACTGAATTTTTTTTCTCCAATTCCTCAAATTTCTTTGAAATGTAATTACTCTAATAAATAAAATACAAAATATTAAAAATAAAATGGATGATTTTAACTATATTCAAAGTGATGATTTTAATATTGACATGATCAAACAAAACCTTTCAGAAAAAGATAAAGGTATCTAAATAAGCTTAAATTAAGAAATTTTTTTCAATAATAAAATTAATAATCATTCAAATTTTTATTAAAAAAAGAAACAAGAAAAACATCATCGTTTACGAAAAATTACTTTGAAATAGGATACAATATAAAAGGAGAACAAACTCGTACTTGTATAATCTTGGATAAAAATGGTAATCGATGTGGTAAAGTATATCGAAATACTGGAAGCTCAACTGGAAATCTTGTTGCACATTTACGAGATGTTCATCAAATTATCGATGAGGATAATGAAAATGCTCCGAAAAGGGTAAAAGTTTTTGCTACAATTAAAAATTTATTAAAGATTTTTATTAATGTTTTAATTATATTTAAATTTAGCTACGAAATACAAAAATCACAGATTTTGCTCAATCTCGTCGATCTCATTCTAGGCATATTCAAAAACAACGAGAAGAATCAGTTCTTAAATGGATGTTGCTTACCGATCAACCTCTTGCTGCTATTACAAATCCAGCATATAAAGAAAAAATGTCCCATTTTGATCCTTCATTTGTAGTACCTGGAGAACAAAAAATTAAAACTATGATAGCTAAAAGTTATCAACATAATTATGAAAATTTAAAGAATATCCTAAACGAAACTGCTGCAACAGTATCTCTTACCACGGACCTTTGGTCCAGTAGGGCTAAGCATGGATATATTGGTATTACGGCTGCATGGATTACGCCCAATTTTAAGGTCAAAGATGTAATGTTAGAGATAAAGTATGCACCATCTCCTCATACTGCAAATTTAGTTGCTGAATTACTTTATGATTGCATTTCAAGTTGGGATCTTAATGGGTGTGTAACAGCAATTATTACTGACAACGGTTCTAATATGAAGGCGGCATTTCCTATTTTAACTCAAAAAGATCAATGTGAAACTATTCAAAGACTTCCCTGTGTTGCACACACACTTCAATTAGCAATTGGGAAAGGATTGGCACCTGTAGAAATTTTAGCTGCACGTACAAAACGTATAATCAATTTTTTTTCAACACAAAAGCAGATAGAAAGATTGGAAGAAGTGCAGCGTAAGTTGGGATATGAGGATATAATGCGCTGTATACAAGATGTACAGACCCGCTGGAACTCTTCATACTATGCTTGGGATAGACTTTTTTATCTCAAAGATGCAATAATTCAACTTCAGACTGATTTATATACTAGTACAAATAGAGAGGATAAAAAGGATGGTACTAAACTAAAAAAAATCATGTTATCCGAAGAAGAATGGGAATTGTTAGACAAATTAATTGATCTTTTATCTCCATTTGAGGGAGCAACTCGATATTTTTCTGGAGGTACATATGTAACGCTTAGTAAAATGATGCTAACTATTAAGGAATTCACCTTTGATTTAGCTACTGACTCAGAAAACCTGCCATCAAATGATGCTGATTATCTTAATGAAGACACAATATTTGAAGAAGGTGATGTTGAAATCGATAATGAAGAGATTATAAGCAATATTACCAAAAAGAAAATCTCTATTAAAGATCCATTAAAGACTGAAGGAATTTTGGAAAAAGTAAAAAATAATGTTTACAATGCATTACTTTATTACTGGGATACCCCTAATGATACAGGATTAATGGCTACTTTATTAGATCCGCGTTATAAGGAGTTAGGTTTAGAACTAGAAGATAAAAAAATTGAAATAATTCAAAAACTTCGTGATGAGTTTAATGAGTTGAATTCTAATAACTCAAATAATACAACACCAATAGCACCTATAGCAGAGCCATCTAATCCAATCATACCTTTTTCAGGTGCAGAATCTTCATTGCATTCACAAAAAGAATACCGCC
The DNA here is from genome assembly GCA_019425655.1 of Rhizophagus prolifer. Lineage (NCBI taxonomy): Eukaryota > Fungi > Glomeromycota > Glomeromycetes > Glomerales > Glomeraceae > Rhizophagus > Rhizophagus prolifer. The sequence goes on from NQWY01003556.1 coordinate 7,380, forward strand.
AGCGCCGTCAAAGTAAGACTAAAAAACCGTTAACACCTGTAACTATTGATGAAGTTGATAGTTATTTGGCAATGCCAGCTGCATTGGAAGCAGAAGATCCATTGGATTGGTGGCGAGTTCGTGCAGGAAATTTCCCAAAGTTATCACAAATTGCCCGCAAATACCTTGGGATTCCAGCTACTTCTGTGTCAAGCGAAAGGTTATTTTCTCACGCTGGTTCTCTAATTTCAGCAAAAAGAAATCGTTTAGACACAAGTTTAGTGGGTCAGATATTGTTTTTAAAGAGGAATATCTGTTCAATGGAAGTTTTTGCAAAAGAGTGGGACGAAGTTGAATAATATTAACCTTGAATTCATGAATTGTTAAACCGTTTTTTTACTTTTTAGTATTAAATTTGTAGCGGACTAATTTTTAATATTTTTTTTTTTTAAAAAAATAAATAAATTCTCCGAAGGCGCAAGCTGCAAGTAAATGGACCAATAAAAATTTACGGATCACAGATGATCCGTTAAAATTCGGATTGGGATAGATCCGGATAGATCTTAAATTAATGCAAAATAAGGATTAATCCGGATAGATCCTAAATTAAGGATCAATCCGTAAAATTTCAGATCTGGATGGAAATCCAGATCTGCTGAAGAGATTTGGGATTGGATCCGGATGACTATTTAGAAATAGGATCGGATCACTAAGTAAAACTCACGAAAGTATGTTCTCCGCTTAATAGGGTCCTCGAAATTTCTGAACAAAAAATAGATATTAGTTTGAAGTCACTTCATTGCAAATTCACAGCTACAATCGAAATATCCACACCTTAATTGTGTAATTCTCGTAGTCTCATCCAGAACTTCAGTAATTCTTTGTCAACGCTTCTTTCAATCTGAGTTTGACTCAGAGAAAATAATATTAAGCTTGAGTAAGAAAAAAGTTGCGTTTGTGTGTTTGTGAGAATGCTCAGTGTACTGCGCTTTATTTTTCTGTTGCACACACAAAGCCACATTAGTCAGATCGATGAAAATTTTATATTTAAATATCCGATTGTTTGGCCCTGATGAAAAATTTTTTCATTGTATATTTACACGAAAATGTCAGTTGAGGAAGTCAACTAGATTAATCTTGTTATATTTACCAATAATATTTCATCTTAATTCGCTATCAATAAAGCAGTAAAAATGTTAAATCGATCAAATTGGTTGACCAAAAATGACTTGGTGAATAGTCACCATGGAAAGAGGTATGTGATAACATATGTCATATTATATCGTGGCATGGCTCAAAATTATCAATAATAACAACGTTTGACATTTTGTGACTCATAATGATTGTGCTCTTCATATATATAAATATGTACCTTCGAAACTTTTTCCAATAAATAATCCAAATCCTTATATTAATCCAAATCCTTATATCTTATATTAATCCTTATATTAATCCTTATATTAATCCTTATATTAATCTGTATATTAATCTGTATATTAATCCGTATATTAATCCATATATTAATCTGTATATTAATCCTTATATTAATCCTTATATTAATCCTTATATTAATCATAGAAATATGGCCAAACTAGTATTATCTTGTTTCATTCTGGGTAGTGCTCTTAAGTTTTCGGTTAATATTAGCGATTTTAACACCATTTCTAATTCCAACAGTAGTCCCAAAATTCCTTTTGATATTCTCACCATCAGTCATCTCAAGGAAATGATATATCATAAGCAACAGGATACCTTCGGCCAAATTAACCCCAATATGATTATGCTATTGAAAGTTAGCATTCCTACCAGAGAAAAAAATGGAAAATATGATAAACTTAAGGAGAACCCTCATCTAGAATTCGTTAAAAAAGAAATAGAAAGTGAGGAGCTAGATGAATCTTGGAATGTTGCTAAATCTTTTCCTGATATTTGTATGGAGCACATCCACATTATTGTCCAACTGCTCCTGCCCACCACCACTGGTAAGTATCTTCCAATGGTTTACCTTTTGAACAAGAAATTTGCAATAACAAAATTTTGGCCTGATGTTATTATTTTTTTCTACGTGTACCACATTTGTGGTTTCTTTTCTGTTTCTTTATAATCAGCACAGAAGACTGTGAAAATGGGTAACATGCAAATTATTGTTTTCATTAAAGCAGAATCTTACTGTATGACCAGATTTTTAATTACTTTGTTTTTCACCATGCTGTTTGTTAGATTTAACCAGAAAAAGACAAATCAAGAGTTATATGATATCGACAACAGGACCAATATATCCAAATGAGAAATTATTGAGCATTTCTGTACCCAGAAGAAAAATCTTTCAAGATGTAAAAAATGATTTTGTGGAAGGTTATAGATCATTCATTATCTATGGACCGTACCAGAGCGGAAAGACCTCCTTTCTATTACACCTAAAAGAATCGCTCAGGAAGGAACGACTAAATTATGTGTTTTTGGACATGGCAACTGTGACAAGCCAAATGAAAAAAGTAGAAGACATACGACAAGGGTTTTTTAATATTATGTCATTTTACATGTTTCAGGAGTATCTCTCTGAAGACAATACTTATAAACGTATTGAACGTATTGAACAAGAATTAGATTATCTTTATATCCTTATTGATGAATTTCAACTTATCTTTACAAATGATATACTACTTAGCGTGAGCAAAGATTTCTTCAGATCAATCTCAACCTACAAACTATCATATGTTGCTGTAGGCACGGCCTTTCAATAAAGCCACATTCAAACAGATGCCAGCATTCGACAATCTAGAAATGAGTAAGCTCTTCCTTTCATACAAAAATGAAATCCCTAATCTGAAAGACTTGACTGTTCCATTGGATTTGCAGCGAAAGATTATAGAAGAATCTTGTGGTCATCCCGCTTCTTTCATGATCTTACTGAAAATTTTTGATGATGAAAATAAGGAAAGTACGCCGTTATCCCCTGATAAGTGGGAAATCGTGTTAGAAGAAAAACTTGATAGTTATCTGAATGGGACATATATCAAATTAAGAAGTGAACTGATGAATATGAATAACAACGAAAAGCAATATATACGTAAACTTACAACACATATGGGAGACGAATGGTTCATGAATTTAATTGAACTTGATGATTTAAATAAGAAATTATTAAATATCGGTATTCTTACACATATTGCGCATAATAATGTTCGCTTCACTAGCTACATTATTCTGCGTAAAGTCATTGAAACAGTTTGGCCTCAACCTATAAAATTAAAATTAAAAGAAAATGAAGTTCCCGTTGATCCTATGGATTTGTTAATACTTGGGTTACAACACATTGATCCTACAATTGTTGATGATAGAGTTAAAAATGTAGACGGGCCAGCAGAAAATTCAATACAGGTAGCACTCTATTGCATCTTTAATGGATTACTTCCCAGGCCATTTAAATGTTTGTTAGAGATTAAATG
>NQWY01003565.1:0-14379 GCA_019425655.1 Rhizophagus prolifer
AAATAGGTAAAGGTAGGTTTTCCACAATATATTCAGCAGTATGAAATAATATTACTGTTGTTTTAAAATGTTTAGAAAATTCTCAAAATCATATTAGTGTATTATTAAATGAGGTATAAAATTTTTTTCTATAAATTCCATTAAATGATTTTTGAAAAAAAATTTCTAAAATAATTAATATTTTAATAGGTAAAAGCATATTCAGCTAAACATTTAGAACATAATAATATTCTAAAAATATATGGAATATTCCAAGATCCTGATACATAAAATTACATTATTGCTCTTCAATATGCGGCAGGTGGAAATTTTGATAATTGGATAAATTTGAATTATGAATATTTTAATTGGAGAATAAAAATGCAAATATTATATGGTATTGCCAAAAGGTCTTAAAGAAATTTATGAATGGTTCATCATGATTTCCATACAGGAAATATATTACTTTATAAACCTTCTGTAGATATGTATTCTAATAAATATTTATTTCAGGTTTAGGATTATGTGGAGAAGTTAGTAATGTAGATGAAACAAAAATTTATGGAGTTATGCCTTATGTGAAAACCTTATAATCAAGCAGCAGATATCTATAGCTTTGTTATGATTATGTATTTTGTAGCATCTGAGAGACAACCTTTTGATAATCGTGCACATATGAGTTTTAGTATTAAAGGAATTAGACCTAAAATAAGTGAGCCAGAAGCACCAAAATGTTATATTGAATTAATGGATTTAGATTCAAAAAACAGGCCTAATATATCTCAATTGTTAAATTTACTTTCATCTATTTCTGTCAATGATTCAGAAATTGAAAATCAGAAACTTATAGAGATTTGCATCTTTCTTCTTCTTCAAAGGTAAATAGACAAATAACTACACATTCTCAAGCTATCTATTCATCTCAATTACTCTGAATGTTTAGATTGTGCAATTACTGATGAAACTTAGGTATGGTTAATTTTTAAAAAGAAATAATTATTATCTAAAATACAATTATTGATATTTTTATTTGCAATTTGTAGTTTTTTATCCAATTATTTACATAAATAAATTAGCTTGTAATTGACAAAATTAAATTTGATAACTTTTTATCACTCTTAGTTTATGTGATATAAAAATAAAACATAACATAAAGTGATTGAATAAAACTAACGAAGAATAAAATCAATTTACGGTAAGTTATCGAAATTACTGTTCAAAGAAGGCCAATTACTTTATCTCATGATTATTTGCAGTCAGGATTCTTTTTAATGTCTTTAAATAATGAATAGATACACATGTATTTATTTTCGTATTCAAAAGTTTGGATATATATTATTTGTATTCAGAAACCAAATTAGTTTTTGCACATAACTTATTAAAGCAATATATCTGAAAATAGTTTTATTTAAGGCATATTCAATAGTTTATTTCGCAATAAACCATTTTTTTTAATCAATAAAAACTAAAATGGTAAACTGAGTTAATTCAGTACCTCATAAAGTATATTTAATTCATAATTACAAAAATTAATCAAAAAATTGCCTCTACAAATTATCTATAAAAAAATTGCTTATTTTTTACAGAAATAAATTATTTATAAAAAATATTTTTTTATGAAAACGAATCATTTATCAAAAAAAAATATTTTTATGGAAACAAGTTATTTATTAAAGAAAAATACTTTAACAGAAACAAACCGCTACATGTATTACTTTTTAAATAATAATTATCTTAAAATTATTATGTACTTAATCTACATCTAAAAAACAAAATAATGTAAGGACAAGATGAATTTGAAATTCCTGATGGTAAAGCTGTAGATATAAATTGCATTAAAAGACATGGCTTAATCCATTACTTGTTTTTTATTGGATTCTTTCTTAAACGGGAAGGTACAAAGTAATAATTCGATGGTCTGATTTGATTTTGTAAAAGAAAATATTAGATATAATGAACGACTCCATGCATGGCGTTATTGAAAATTGGATTTTTTATTCTCCTGATGGAATTAAATGAAGAATTATTAAGCAACCTTATGGAATTTATAAGTGCACCAATTGGACATAAGTATATTCAAATTATTTTATATGGACTTAAGTCGGGACGAGTAAAACGAGTCAAGAAATTTTTTTTGACTCCAAGAATAACTCGAGTTAGGTCATAATTTTGATTTTCTGAAAAACATCTTTAATTAACTTTTCAGAAAATAATAATAATCAATATAAACTTTTTTTTTTGACTTCGGGATTAATTATTAATAAACTTAAATCTTGATCTAATTAACATCCGAATTATCCTTTGACACATCAAGAACATATTGATTGTCACGTATGTACTTAATGTAGTTCTAAGCTGTATAATTATTTGGTCATTTGGTTTGTGTACCAATTAATTAAACTACTTATTAAATAGTTACTATTTAATATCATGTACCTAAATTTTCATAAAACTGTTTTGACATTTAAAAAAGATGAGTTTCATGACTTTCGCCAATTAATAATTGGTATTATTCGGATATTATTAAATATGACGTCGGTACACTATTATTACAGCTGATATTAGCTAATATTTGAGTTTTAATTCGAATTAAGTCTTCTGCTTTGATTAAATTCTATTTGTTATGAGATTAATAAAGTCCTTTATTAGATACTTATTTTGCACTATACAAAAACTTCTTACTGGATATACCGACAGATTATAGAATAATTGAAGTAAGTACAAACTGATCGTTTAAATTTTCTCGATTATTGAATATTATCTGATTAGATCTTCGCTTCAACGAATTTCTCTTACAATACAACCAAAAAGCAATATTATTTATTTTTAAACCATTAGAATGACGTGATTGTAACAATCGCGACGAACGTTAAATTTTTAGATTCTTGTAACCTTCCTGTATCAAAATATATTATTAGACATACAACGTCGTTTGCTTTTCTTTACATTGTGCATCAAATTAGTGATTTTTAATGTTACGAACGAAGACTTTATAATTTATTTCCTTATTATAATAACCTAATCAATATACATATTCCAATTCGATGATTCATTTTTTTTTTAAAAAAAAAAGAATATACGTACTATATAAATAAATAAAAATTTACTCTCATATATTTATACTGGACAACTTAAAATTCCATTCTGATATCTCACGATACTTTGTACCATTAACTGTAAAAGCACAAGTTTTTTTATTCATATCTAAATGAACTGTAATTTTTGTACCTTCTCCGAATGAAGGACAATAATTTGTCCTCTTAGCAGAATTAGAATATTCACCACTGGAACCCATCACCCATCCAGTAGGTTGATCACCTGCAAAGACTTCGTAATTTAAATTTTCTGATGCACATACTCCAACCCAAGAAACTGTACAAATTTTTTCAATAATAACATCCCATTCAAAAAGACCATTATTTTCTAATGCTATTTTAGCTCTAACATTTTGGTGTTTATCACAATTATTTGTTGCTTGTACAATCTTTCCATTATCCTCAATAATAAGTTTTGATCCACATGCTGACTCATCCCAAACGTACATCGTTATTGGTATTCCTCGAATATCATTTAATTCTGAATTATTTGACTTTGCTATATGTCGATAAACACTTAAAATTATTTCAGCTGGAACAATTTCTAACGGTTCAATAAAGTCTACTAATATCTGACCTTTGATTCGCCCGAAATCAATAAATTCAACCAAAGGTTCTATTTCTTTAGCAACTTTTTGACGATCTGTAATCAGTTTATTTTCCACTTGGTATGAATTTTTTATTTGTTCTAGAGTTGGCAATCGTTTCACAAGTGATTTATATGCGTCATTAGAAACTTGTTTTGCTGCTAGAATTGCACAATACCGAAAAACTTCGTACTCTCGAGTTGCAAAGGGTAATTTTTTTTCATGTGTAAGAGATAAAAAATATTTGAGACCTGCAATAGATAATCGACCAAATTCAATATAATTTAATGGAATAAATGATATGGTTTCGACCAATAAATTAAGTAGAATGTTATCTTCTGTTAATGACGTTTTTTCCGAAATCTTTGATAGCAATTCCGGCGAATAATTTTTTGCTAAATTAGTATTAACTGTTTTCATAATAAAATCCTGAAGGTCTGATAATTGAAAATAGTCTGCAGCATAAAAAGCTTCAACTGCATTATCTACCGTTAAAGATTCTTCTTTAATTGAACCTGTATAAGTATATTCTAATATAATTTCCATTCCAGTGGAATTAATCTCTGGACAAGGAATTTGATTTTCATGAGTTTCTTTCATTCCATTATAAAGTAATCTATCAAATACTTCGGATCTTGCTGCTAAAATTGCTCTACAACCATATAATTTCTTTTCATCCTTACATAAAATTTCTATGTCACTGTATTTTGGATTATTTATTAATAATCTTAAATCTTGTTCTAACGAATATCCTCTCGTCATTTTTAAATTTATTTATTTTTTTTTTTTAAACAGAAACAATTGATTCTAATTTTGGATTATAGTCCTTTATACTTTATTATGTATCACAAATTTAGATCTGTACTATGTTGCACTAAGCTTGCGTACAGGAATTTTTAGCTGCGCCCTCGACCGGGTATCATTTCAATCTTTAAATATGATGACGCCGCAAGAAAATAAAAGTTACTTTCAATAAAATGAATAAATACTTTCTTTCAACAATACATATGTCATGTGTTTCTTATTTTATATAAAGTCAACGAGTAATATGGTACGTTAAACTGTTTAGAGCAATTACTACTTATAGGTTAATCGTTTATAGTTAAAATTTTACCTTTATTTATTTATTTATATACATAAAACAAAAGACATTATGAAATTACCAGTTCTCTACTTGTTATTGTCCGTATTCTAGGAAGATTTAGCAATATATTTTTGTTTTATACACACTCTTTAAATTTCGAAATTATAAAATATTTTTACAAAATTAGCAGCGTTTCCAAATAGAAAGAAACCATAGTCTAAATTTTTATGCCAAAATAAATAACCGCGACAGGAATTTTTGCAATGATGAGCAATTATTCAAACTATTTGACGAGAAGTTTTCATTTTATGAAATCATATATCTTCCAATATATTGTAGTATTACAGAAAAAAATTGATGTGAAATTTAAAATCAAACTGTATAAAAATTTTTCGTCGTACGTTTTAATTGCTTGTTCTCTAGTTTTACAGCATCTGTGAAACGTTCAAAGGTACATGAGGCATCAACGTATTTCCTTTTTCCTTCATATTGCGCTGCTGGTTACCTCTTTCCTCTGTTTCACCATTATGTTATTTCTTTTCTCTATTTTTTATTACCGTGTTGACTCTTTTTTTCCATTTAGCGTGTTACTTTGCATAATTTTGCGTGATTTTCTTCAATCTAATCTCCACTTCAACAATTTTGTTATTTAGTTCAGTAATAATATTATTGAATCTATCAATGCTAAGAAACTTTCCCTGATAGTAATATTTTAATAGACAAATAAAATTGAAAAAGAACTTAATTATTTTTAGATTACTTTAATAATCGATCAAAAAATAGGATAATTGATTTTGTATTAGGTCTGTATGTATAGTATTTCATTTTAAGTAATTTTATTATTTCAATATTTCAATAATATTTGACATTTAATTAGCCTAGAATCAACAATTTGATCATTTCTGTAATCATTATTTTCTTTTATTAGAAAAGTATTAGAAAGTTTCAATCACATTTAAGCACTGTAAAAAATAATTCATAATCCCAGATAGAAAAGGGTTTTCTTTAGGGTATTGAGGCACGCACCGCAATTGATAATCGTCCGAATTTAATGTTAATGGCATACCGCCATGATTATAACCAATAAACTAAAGAGTTCTGTTAATTCACAACTTTAGTTATTAAAGTTAATAGACAACAATTTAAGCAAAATAATTATCTGTGCAATTTCTTTTTAGAGTAATAAAAGTTTATGATAGAATCATGAGTGTTCAACAATTTTACAGAATAAAAATTTGTAAAAAGTTTCAATATACCATGTTTTATTAAATATTAGTTCTTTGATCTCTATTATTAAATCCTATTTTCCTTACAAATTTACAAATTTTAGACCGGTAAAGTCATCGCAGGTGAGATTTAGCAATTCTCATGAAGAGTCTTTAGTCTCATGCTCCATGGTATTATACATTTTCTTTAGGTGGAAATTCTAAGAAACTATAAAAGTTCAGCTTTTAAATAAACCTTTTTTATGTAGAAATTAATAAATCTTATTTCCATTATCAAAAAATGAAAAAATAATATTTTGATTAGTAAGTAGTAACAAACTGTATATACAGTTACTTAGTATTGGCATAGTTTAAATAAAATATGTAACTAATCTAAAATTATATTATAAGCCTTTCAAAATTATAGGGAAAGAAAAGTAGGGCTAACTTAGAAGCTTTTGATATTTCTATTAATAAACGTCTGGTATATCAAATCTAACAAGGTTATAAATAAATTATTATAAAAATTTGACAATTATGGTAATGTCACTACATAGTAAGTGAATATACTTGACTTTTGACCAAGTTTGATTGATACATGTCTTCGCCATGTGCCCATTCTGATAATTATTTTTAGTTTATTATAAAAAAGAAAAATAATTGGAATACCTATATGTAAAACACAATTTCAGTACTGTTACATGTAACTATATATTTGGTCACAATCACTACCACCCGAAGAAAACCGTTTACCAGTGGAGAATCATAATCTTTTTTAACTAACAAAATCCAATCTAAAATTTTAATGATTGGATTCGGAATTATTTCTAAATACTTCATATAATTCAGCTGCTTTAACTTCATTTTTATCAATCCCTATGCCATATTGGTAACAGTATGCAAGATTATATATTGAATCAATATGTCCTTTTTCAGCAGCTTCTTTATACGACTCAAATGCTTTAATTCCATTTTTTACAGTTCCTACTCCATTTTGATAGCAATATCCAAGATTGTGTATTGCACTAATTTGACCTTTTTCAGCCGCTTCTTTGCATAATTCAAAAGCTTCGACATTGTTTTTCTCAGTTCCTATGCCATATTGGTAACAGTATGAAAGATTATATATTGAATCAATATGACCTTTTTCAGCAGCTTCTTTATATGATTCAAATGCTTTGATTTCATTTTTTACCATTCCTACTCCATGTTGATAGCAATATCCAAGAATGTGTATTGCACTAATTTGACCTCTTTCAGCCGCCTCTTTGCATAATTCAAAAGCTTTGACTTTGTTTTTCTCAGTTCCTATTCCTTTTTGATAACAGTATCCAAGGTTATATATTGAATTGATATATCCTTTTTCAGCTGCTGTTTTATACAATTCAAATGCTTTAACTTCATTTTTTTCAGTTCCTATCCCATATTGATAGCAATATCCAAGATTATTTATTGAATTAATTTCACCTCTTTCAGCTGCTTTATAGTATGACTCAAATGCTTTGATTTCATTTTTTTCGGTTCCTATTCCATTTTGGTAACAATACCCAAGTTCATTCATTGAAATGACATATCCTTTTTCAGCTGCTTCTTTATATAATTCAAATGCTTTGATTGTGTTTTTTTCAGTTCCAATTTCATAAAAAATTGCCAAGAGAACAATATTTTGTTGCTTGTCTTTATTATCTAATAAATAATTAAATATCTCATCCTTACTTTTATTTTTTAATACCAAATGTTGTTCAATTATTCGTATATAATCTTCTTTACAAATTCCTTTTTGAACAGAATCACTAAATAATAATAATAGCTCTTCAATAATTATTCTATGTTAGTTTGTAATATATAATTAATATTTGAACTTAATGAGCTTCTACTAATGTTGTCATAATCATTGAGCGTTATATCATTTTCAATAGATTCTATAGGTGTTTCACTCGTTAATGACATACTATTAATTTCATCCATATTTAAGTTAATTAATTTCAAATTAGATAAAACTTGTTGCATCTCTGGTCTATCATGTGGGTTAATTTGCCAACACGCTAAAAATATTTTGAAGAAAAAATATTAGTACTAATATATACATTAATAACTAAAACAAATATTCTATAACATTTACTTTCATAAATATTAATATAATCAACCGGTGTACCAGGAACAAGAGTCTCTCTCTTTCCGTCTGAAATTTCCGAAATTAAACTTACTTGCTGAGGAACTGTAATATAAGATTCGAATGGTTTTTGTCCAGAAGATATCTCCCATAGGAGTACACCAACACTATATACATCCGATTTCTTATTTGCTTTATACTCACTGTTATCAGTTTGTTTTTTGAAAAATTGTGGATCGATATAAGGAATAATTCCGAATATATAATTGTTATTGGATGATACTTCTGATATTCTTCGTGAAAGTCCAAAATCTGCTAATTTGATCATATCTTGATGGACTAACACATTATTGGAATGCTATTTGTTTGTGAGATCTTTTATTCAGAACAGAAATTTGATAAATACTTACTAGATCACGATGAACAATATTTTCTTGCAAACTGTAATTTAATATTCCAATCTAATTTATAAAAATTATCTTTTAAATAACTTCTTAATGTATTACTATCCGCATATTCAAGAATAAGCAAATAATTTGAATCCCTTTCCACATTGTTTTCGTTATCTAAATAAAATAAATTAAATAATTTACTAAATCTGTGATTCTTACTAAAATTAAAATTAAATTTTAAGTCATTACTCATTTTTTCTTTTAGTAATACCAAAAAATCGAATAATATTATTATGAAAATTAACTCTAATCAATAATTTTATCTAAAATGAAAATGAAATACATTGTTAATTATTTATTTGAAAAATGCTAGTAACCGAAAATTTTATATACCTCATTGACGATTTCTTTCATAATGGATGTACTGAATTCAAAAGATTTTAGCGCAATAATGGTATTCCGACTTTTCCAAGAAGCTCGATAAACTCTACCGAACGCTCCAGAACCTATATGTTGAATATTCTGAAATTCATCATAATCATGGTATATAATATAATCATTAGCAATTCCATCCTCAATCCATTGAACCCATTCCATCATTTTTTAAAGGATTTTTTGATGTTAGAAAAGTAAAATTTTAGGACGTGAAAAAAGATGGAAAAATTGTGAGGATGTTAAGTTTTGCTCTTTATTACAACCAACTTGTTCGTCAATCGTTTTCGTATTATTAATTTAAATTTTTAGAGGAGCTTTTATGTAGAAACCCGAGTTTTTTCGGCCAAAGTCATTTGCAATAAAGCGTCGTGTTTTCGTAAAAATAAAACCAAAAATAAAGCTGGAGGGGGTTATAGTTATCGTGAGAAATTCAATGTAGAGTTTAGTGTCGTCCGGAAATACTCTCTATATAGTTTTTTTTTATAGTTGACTTACAACACGCTTCGGTCGAAGTTTAAATTTCCTCGACTTGGATTAGCGCAGAAAGTTTATCCAGCTTACAAAAAAAGGAAGGATCTGGGAAATGTAGAACAAATGAAATTTTGAGTAGATGAGGTGATCTGTAGATCGGCAAAACTGTCCCAGTGACACCTGAAGATTTTCCGCACAGGGCCGGCACTATGGGCGTCATTATGTGATAACACGTGTCAAAACAATTACGAACAAATAGGATTTTGGCTAACCGGAAAAAACTAAGTCCCTCAGACACTTAAAACGTAGAGAAGTGTGACACATGTGATGATTAAATTTACTATTGCGGAAACTTCGGGTGTTACTGGAGTTGTTGATAGGCAACAAAATTTATCCGGTTCCAGCGAAGATCACGTGTTTTAGAATTTTGGATCGTTCGTGAGGATTATATATTTTCTTAATACAAGATCTTTAATATAGAGTTGGAAAAATTAAGTACCCTCAGAAATATCAGGAAGACAAATGAGTAGCTTTCTTGTTTTATTTGTCATTTTTTTAGATAGGTTATGTGATACGTTATATATAAAGTGTGATGATATTCAATAAAGATTATACATGTAGCCGAAAACATGGCCGAATCCGAAAGTTCCGACGAAACTCTGGCAGAAACTATTTTATAATTCTGGCCAAATTTGTTGTGCTGGCCAGAATTATATCACGCGACTTCAGATAAAAGTTTAGCCACCGGGAAATAGTGTTACACAAAATCATAATGCGGGCCAGAATTCATAATTTTGGCCAGAAGGACTTTCGGCCCAACTTTTGACTTTCGTCTGGTGAGTAACCGCCTGGACCGAGCGAGTCGCTTACCATCCCTATCCGAGACCGAGTACATGCTGTTACTGCGCATTAAGACGATCGCAGATCACAAATTTATTAAAATTTAAAAAAATCTCGTATCGTAAATACAGCACATTAGTAATTAATATTTTATATCGAAGCAATATCAAATACTGTTTCCTATATACAGTATTGCATGATTCAATTGATTAATGACTACTTTACTTTACTTATAGAATCGTTCGCAAATTCATGGTTTAATTAATACTAATTTATTTTCATTAGAGTAAAATTGCGATTTAGGCTTTCTTTGTAACACTTTTATTGTGTATTAATTTGAGCCATCAAATAGTAAATTTTTTCTTTTAATTTTGTTGAACAATAAATTTTTTGAACTTTAAACTTGATAAAGATCATCACGCATTCTTTAATTTTTAAAAATTTTTTACTAACTAGAATTAAACAATTAGAAAAAGTAATTAATGAAGTTGGTTAAGCCAAAGGTTGCTAAACTTTAGAAACGAGAAGCAAAACACTAATTTAAAGTTAGAAAACAAGCACTTAAAATGTTAATTAGGCAAGACAAAAAAGATACAGAAACAAAATAGTAGTTCTAGTTTAAAATTTTTGTGAAATCTTTTTTTAATATATTAGTAAAATTTCAAAATCAACTTACATCGGAATTTATGCTCCCTAACTTCCCTCTAAACATGAACCCTTGTTGATAATAAGCATTACATTTTGATTAACCAAATGCGTCGAAAAATAGAATCGCATCTTTTTAAAATTTAATCGTTACGTTATTTATATAATTATCGAAATTGAAGTAAAAAAAAAGAACTTAATATCAAATAGTAATACTGTTATATTTCTTAATCACTCGCAATTTATTTTAATTATGAAGTTTGGTAATTAATCGGGTCAGAAATTTCCGTTTGTCCCGCCGCGTCACATAAAATTCCTTAATTTTCATCAATTTGTGATCTTATTCCGCAAAATTTATTAATAATCGTCACACTCATATACCATTTCCTAGTTATATTGAAATATTGTACAAACGCAGCCCTTTATCCGTCAAAAAATACGACTCCTCTTTAGAGTACAGTGCGATTTCATATCTTTATATAGTCTGTATCGATACCCTATGTACTGATAAATTTTCCCATGTCATGTTTCACAATTTAATGTAATTTTGTGCAGAAAAAAAAAATATGTAAAATAATTCGTTCATCCAAACTTTTAGTTTGCGAATCAGTTTGTCATTATTCTTGCGAAGATTTTATGCAAATAAAACGCAAGAAACTTTATTTTATATATTAGATTTCTTCTATACAAAAGGTAATCTCTCGATTCCAAAAGTCAACCTATCGATCTGTTGAGTCGCGTACGCGCAATGGATAGCGCGTATTTATGTAAGCATGTGAAGCATGTGTTATTAGTACGCGCATATATTAGCTTGTGTAATGTGTCGTAGGTTATGATTGCAGGTCGTTGGGATTAAATATGATTTAAAAATATTATATAAATATACCCCAATACCTCCTTTTTTTGTTTGCTATTGCTTCCTTCTGTTTTACGAAAAATACTTGGATTTTATTTCTTTACTTCTTATTTAAAGAACGTAAAAATTATTTTTTGACATACGTGCGTGTGTGAAAGTGTGTTTCTCTCCACCTTGTTTTTCAGCTAAACTGATGAAAAGAGGCTTTTATAATGGTAGGTACAAAGTTTTTAAATGGTACAAGTAGAAACCTCCTAATTTGCACATAAATGAAACCACTGTTTACATCAACCACTCAGCAATGCGGATAACACTCTCTAACTCTTGAAAAATTTTATAGTATAAGTCAAACAACTTTAAGCAATACGGTTGAAGCCTTACAAGACCGCTGAAGAAATGTTGGAAAAGAGGTTTAATGATGTTAAGTAGGTACCAACGTTTAAATGGCTAACTGATATGGTAGAATCACACGTAACAATCATATTAATCACCAAAAAATATCATTAACTCTATTGGAATAGGAGTCAAACGATCTTAACCAATATAGTTTAAGCCTCAAGGTGCGATCCACTGCTGGAAAGATGTTGGACGAGGCTTTTATGATAATAAGTAAGTACCAGTGCAGGTTAACTGATTAAATGAAATGGTAGAATTGCAATTGCCATCATATTAATCACCCAACAACATAAACATCACTAGCCCTGTTCATTTCTTGATCGTATCGGATTGACCGAAAAAATGTATAACCAATCAGATCATGGTTACTATTGAGCATACTTTTTGATTGATCGGATTGGTTATATTATTCATATTATGTTATAGGATAAAACACGTAGACGTGTTGTTTTTATAAATCGATCAGGGGAGAACACCTATTTTTGTAGATCGGCTTGACTGACTGCTGACTGCATCAGCGACCAATTATTTTGCGATCAATCCGGTCAGATCTAGAATTGAACAGGGCTACTAACTCTTGAAAAGTTTTTAATAATAGGTCAAATGATTTTAAGCGATATGGTTGAAGCCTTGAAGCCTCGCAAAGTGTGATCCACCACTGGAGAGAGTTGGACAAAAAAGTTAGAATGTAATGGTATCACCATCACCACCACCACTTAGGTATGTTAGGTGAATTGATTTCTCTATTGATTCCGTATGTTTAAACTATTATAATTTTATTAAAACTTCCTCATCACAGGAAATGCTTGAAACTTGACACAGCTTTTTATGTCAAACTAGTTATTAGATTGTTTTTAGTTTAGATAGAATTTTTAAACTTTGATGTTACACGGCGGATGAGGAGGATTAGCAAAAAACAACAGAATGTGTATGTAAATTGTTAAAATCTATTTTGGATAGTTATTTGAAGGATAATGTATACGGGGGGGGGGTCAAGAAGATTAGATATTTTTAGTTATTTAATTCTCATCTAGTAAATTTGTTAGTAGAAATTTTTATATAATTTAGAATATGCAATTTTAAATTTATCATATTGTCTTATTATTTATTCAATATTCATATAATATACAAGAATAACAAATAGCGAATTAAAATGGGAATGAACTAGTTTTGGCATTCGAGTTTCATTAAAATTTCAAAGATTTTTTTTATTCATAAATTAGAATCATTTATTATCAACAAAAGATGCGATTTCCATTAAATACAATTACAAAGTGTAGATTAAATGAAATCGCGAGAGCAATTAATTGCTGTATAATTTAAGATAATTATACAAAATGTACGAAAGACGAGTCAATACTGGACAATTTATATTTTAAATATTCATTGATTAATCATGTAAACTATCTTAACTAAATCTCATAAACTGAAATTCTTTAAATTTAGAATTGAATGATAACAACACTTTGGTATAAAGGGTCGCTAAAAATTTATTTTGTCTTCTTTACAAATTTTAAAAGCTAGTGTAATTCTAATTGATTAATATGTGAATGTATAATTGAAAATATAAATCTCTTTTTGAAATTATATTTAATAGTATAAGTTCACAACTTTACATATTAAGGGTTTACGAACTTTACGGTAAAAGAATCGTTCAATTAGCACGGTCGCACAATCAAGTTTATCACGTGATACTGATTGTTGTTAATCCATTATAGTTAACAAAATGATCTCAAAGGCTCGTGCAATTTAACAAATAAGTATGTATTTATGAGTTAAGTAAATCAACGGTCTTACAATTTATTTAATATTTTTATGATATCATTTTTCTTTAAAAAAAGCTTTCTATGGTTTTACATCACCATTAACTAATCACCTTTCTAAAAACATGTGATCGTGTTGACTAAGTAACTACTTAGTAATGAATCAGGAGTTTCTGCAAAGTTATGTATCATTGAATCTGTTCGAAATACCCTAACATTTTCTTACAGTTCTATATTTTTTTTATTGAAGATGTATCAAATCAATTGTAAAATCAGATTCGCTAATATTTTTTGAATTTTGCCTAGAAAATAAAAAAAATAATTTGGTTAATTGTACGAATCTATCAAGGGTATTTAAATTTTTTATATTATTGTTATTTAAAATGTACGTTAAACATATTAGAAAAAGTTGCAATATGTATTATTATACTTTTGGCAACTTTATTTAATTATCCATTATTATTTTTCTAAAAAAAATATTTTAGTATTTAGAACAATTTTCTCAGATAATAATTAAA